>JAMKCH010000929.1:0-125160 GCA_023653785.1 Ophioderma brevispina | reverse complement strand
TCCGGGCCCTGCGTCGAAAGCGGCTATGAGGAGTACACGTCGGCTCTAAATAGTGGTGGCGCTGTTCATATGCCCTTCTTAAAATCTCTCCTAGAATGAATCAAAAAGGGAAAACTTATTCGAAAGTTTTGTTGTGATCTATAGGGAAGGAAATTGAATTTCATAATATCAAAATATTGCACGCGGGGGGCAAAATCACGGGCGCGATGTGTTTTTATGTATTAATGGAGCGATTATTTAGTGGTGTGCGCCCGGAACTTTATTTGAAACCAGAATAGCCCGTTCTCCCATGCGTACACACAAAAACAATGAGTGAAAAGTCCATTTAAAAATACCACGTAAAAATATACACTTTTCCATCTCTGTTTTGGCGTCCCTCGTGAAAATTATGATTTCACAGGGTGTGAACGTGAGAAGTGAATAGGGTGTGTCAGTGTCCCAGTGGTTAAATATTGGTTCAATAAGCCTTAAAATAAGTTACGTACCACAGTAGCCAATGTTACGAGAGGAGTTTGAAGTACCAAAACTGTTTTATTTGATCAAGACGGATTTGTTTATGGTGTGGTGAAACTACTCCATGCTGTAATATTTTTAAATTGTTTTTTGCACATTGCTTTACTTCGACCAGCGGAGGACGACCAATTACCATTATTACTCACGCAACGCGACGTCGTAACGCGACGCGAAGCGACGTGACGTGACGCGTAGATTAGATATAAGCCATCCTTCCACCTCTGTTAGTTGATCTGTATACCTCAGGCTGCGCTATTTAGTAGGGCTTAACACAAACATCCTCCCTAAGGTGCAAGCGAGATTTTCACATGTCCAGGTTGTCCCAAAAACCCTCGCAAGCCTTCCTTTTTGCACTTCTGCACACGACTTACACCCCTCACAGCAGCACCCATGGTCAGACACACTCAAGGGAAACCATACTTTCCACTCCAAAATTCAAACACAAAAACCACCAAAAAAGGAAAACAAAACAACAACAAATAGATTCTTTTAAGAATGGAAGGATTGTTCTGGCTTAAATCGTTATGTTCGAATATTTTTCTATGCAGGACATCGACTTAAAATGAAAGCAGATAGATAATAGCTTAAACTTCTTTTTAGATATATTTTGCGTGACCACTATTTCCTTCGGTACTTTACCTAGGCATACTTCAAAACCGATCTTATCGTTTGCAAACTAAAGGGTATATAAATGCTTTATTGATACGGTTATTAATTTTAAAGCAGTTTTGCTTGTCACTTTATATTGAAACTATAGTGCAAAGCTTGACTTTAGCAACGTATTACACTTCGATCTGCGAGGGAACTCAGCGCAGTGGATCATGGAAGGTACGAGAGTTTGGCATTCAATTAAAATCTGTTGTAATACCAAAAATTTAGGTGTTTGATTTCGAAGGGAGTTAGCGCAGTAATGAATTGAACTTACTACTACTGTTTAAAGGTCGAAAAGGGATTGTAAATAAAATAATATCATTAAGAGTAAAGTTTTTATAGACTTGTTCAAATATCATTGAAAACCGTATCACAAGTGACAGAAATGTACCATTGGTAACAAATTCTCAATTAACAATTATGATGATAACTTTTAAAGCTAATAACATTCGGTAGCTTTTATTATTTTATCCTTCAGTAACGCCAATATTTTTTAAAAAGTATCTAATTAGAACCCTTTAGCACCAAAACTTTAGAAAGGGTTTACGTCAGACACAGATATTGTGCTTTTGTACGTGAGATGTACACTTATATATAGAAAACACAATGATTCATGCTAAGTTTTAGTAAAACGACACGACTCCCTTGTGGTTTTATCACAGATACATATAAAAAAGGAAGATCTTCAAGGGTTTTTAATCGGTGTTGCCCCGGTGTGGCCGCAGGACTAGTCCACCGGACTAATAGTCGCGTTCCATACGATTTGGTTTTTAAAACGTGGGTTCAATCTGCAACGTAGAGGGTTAGCGTCGTGGCCAATACCATGTTATGACATGAGAACTAGGCCTGAATATAAAAAGCTGTATCTATATTTCAAGCTTTCAACTTCAAACTTAGAGGAAAGGCCGTAATATCCATTTGTACTTTGTACTAAAACGTTATTTAGAAAAGGAGCGAATAGAATATAATAGGGTCCTTATTTAAGGAGTTCGTTCATGCCCCGCTTTTACATCTAAGGTTTGACACCTTTGGGAGGTTATATAGGATGGGACCCTCTCTACCAATGCAAGGTAGTTTCACATCTGTGGTGTCCCTTTTTCAATGGGACCAAAAATACTTTTACAAAGGGGGACAAACTTTTAAAACTACTCCAAACATGTTGAAAACATTTTCCATATTGTCCGCTTGTATTAGGGCTCCAAAAAAGGTATATTGGTTTTGGAGTAGTTATGGGGTAAAAATGACCTAAAACGGTAAAAGGCAATCTTAATTTGTACAGGGGTCACATAATTTGGACAGTTACTCTGATTAATTTTTAAATACTTGCAAAGTTATAGTTTTGGTTGTGTTTGATGTTTTTACTTACCGAGGATACAGGTCAAAGAAGGCAAAAGTCTGTAGTAATGTTTGTACCTGTAAGACAAAACGGGTAATACAAACCAAAGAGTGTCTAGTAGACTAAGGCAACACATGTTGAAGCACAAGAGTCTTAAAGGGGGGGGTATGGGGGTCTGAAGCAGTGAACTTTGGAATGATTTTTCTTAATTTTCCTAAATAGTGGTATATTCATGTTATATATCATATTGTAGCCCAGTAACAAAGTTTAAAATCCATGAAAAGTTGGCTCTGGTTGCCATGTTAACCCCGTAAGGCTCGATTGGCTACTAAACAATAGAAACTGAATGTAAATAAATACTCTAAACAGTTGCTACTGGGACGAAACTGGGGTGACATATGCAGGAGGGAAATACGGAGTGAACATGAAAGCCGGTTTTTAAATACCGTTGCCATGGCAACCGGCAATCGACCAATCGACATAATTTCCAGGGTCGTACGTACTTTGAATTTGGAACACAATTTGAAAATCGGCCTTCATGGTTCAATCGGCATATATGTGTTAATATGTGTGCCAAATTTCAGTTCATAGCATTTTGTAGCGTTTTTAGTTACGTTCGTTCTGCGTTTTTGAGGTTTGAGATTGAAAGAAACAGTTATAGGCCTCGAAAAAACATTTAGACAAAATTATGAGGGCGCTTTGATGGGAAACTATGGAATTATTTTTTAATTTCAGTTATACTGAATATAATAATTATTAATGAAAGAATCATCGAAATAGGGTGATCCATTGCCTGTAATTAATTTTACACAATAATTTTCTTAAATATAGCAGGGTGAGAAACAATTTTAAAAACATAAAAATCACTACCCAGTGCCATAAAAATTTAAAATTATGGAAACAATTAAAATAAGTATTTATATACTTAACTTAGCCCAAAATGAATGTGTTAATTAGTTCATACCAATAAATCTTTTAAATATCTTAAATATAAACCCTTGAAATTTTTCACATGATTAAATATAGGAGATGATGCATTTTTGGCAAATTACGCGTACATACTTGACTTTGATTACCATAATTCGGGAACCGAATGTCCGCTTGCGGAGCGAATAAAAAGCATTTTGTAGATTACAGTCTACACATTTAGCCATTGCATTATCCCATTTTCTGGTTTAGACATTTTTTATCATTTCAGACCCCCATACCCCCCCTTTTAAACAGGAGGTAGATCTACAAACAAGATGAGTGGTCGGAAGAGACAGGCAGAACCCAAGTGCCTACACGATAAAGAAAAAATCAATGGCAAAAATAAAATTGGCCCAACATAGATTTCAGACACATGAACAAACTGACAAAACTCTTGCCGTCAAGAAAAAAACTGAATCCCAGTAGTGAAATCAGTACAACACATACTGTTTAATGCTCATACACAAGTGTGCTGTGAGCAAAGGCAAAAATAAGCCCACCGGAAATGAAATGACAACAAATCAAATCGAGCCAATCCACCATGTGACTGTCCCGAAAACTGCAGTACGCCATATTACGAGACGGCACCAACCTTATGGCAGGACACGCTAAGTTTAGGGTGGTCATTTTTATTGGCCGGGAATATTTCAAGGTGTTGCTCCGCTTTTGTCTAAGTTGCCCCCACAACAAAGTTGCATGGATTATAAAGGACATGTCAAATGCAAAGCCCAAATTCTGCCCACGCCAGAATGAGACACCCTTTAAATGTGTGGGCAAAAACAGTACGTACCCCTTAATCATAGATTGTGCAAAAGAGGCCTAATATCCATCTGAAACAAGAGTACACATGTTGTAAGTCACCCTGTTAACGTTTTGCAACGTGTTTTGTGATGCCCTGTCCATGACACGGGTCTAATTATTTAGCCAAGTCATTGGGCATTCTTTTGTCAAAGACTCCAAATAACGCAATTGAAATCGTTAACTTTACTATCACCAACTAAAGGGATCACAGAGCGGATTCCACGGACGTAAGTCACTTTGAATGAAGTCACTTTCTGAGAAAAGAAGAAGACAGATATGGAGAATTCGCCCCCGCATTACCTTTTTGCATATAGGGACGCGGTGCCGATCTAATCAACACTGGTTTCAGCCCCTTTGAACTTTTGGATGGAAGACAGGTTCGAGGGCCATTAAGGTGATTACACATCATTGGGTACCTGCGGCAAAGGAAGACAAAGGACATTGGTGAATGTTAAAAATGATGGAGAAAACTCATAAACAAATAATGGAGCAAGCAAACAGTAATTGTCAAGATAGTAGGCCGGAGCATGAAAGCTACTAAAATATGATAAAAATGCTTGTCAAAAAAATGTTTGAAGCAGGGAACAACAAGTTTTCCTGTTTTCCTTTCTGAATCTTGACAGCAAATTAGTAGTAAAAATGGGTTACGTCCCACAAACCATTTTTAGGAAATCACCTTCTTTTTTCTTGGTTGATTTGCGGGGCAAGAGCTTAAAGTATTGAAGTGGTGGAACCAACTCACCTGTTGACTGGTTGGGGTTGAGAAGTCTTTTATGGTAACTCTTTCTGCATTGGGGCAGGGCAGGCTCACACCTTATATACAGGATACTTTTACACAGGATCTTAAAGAGATTCAGCTTGGTTGAGTTGGATATCCCAGAGTGGTTTGTATGTGTTGTAATTTATGGCAGGCATTCCAAGCTTTTCCTTTGCTGTGACTCGGAGGTCTTTCTTGCGGTCGGCCAATTTAGGGACCCTTAAGTACTTGGAAGTCCCTGACCTCTCTGAGTTGTATACCATCTGTAGTGCAGATAAGTTTATGATTCTCTTCCTCATTAAGGTCATACATTCCTTCTTCTTGGCATTTAAGCGGAGGACGATTGGTGCTGCAGCATCCTCAAGTTGATGTGAGCAAGCTCTTGTACCCCACATATCGATCGGCTGTTAGAAGCTAGATCTGCGTTTAGTCATGATGCTGACCATTGGGTGATGTCTTAGAACGCTGGGGGTGGTGCCGAGTCTTGTCATTCATGATGTCAAGGATGTATAAGGATTGTAACATCAACCCGATTACACAAGAGATAGGGGCAAGAGTATCTCCTTGGAAGATTCCATTAGTTGTTAGGAACTCCTTTGTGGGTCCATCCATAGTCTACACAAAAGCTAGATGGGTTACCATACATGATGACAATTGCTTCAAGTGTCTAATCTGGAAAACCGGAGTTGGAGGAATTATATGCAGCATTTAATCTCTGTTGACACTGTCAAAAGCCTAGGAGAAGTCTACCATTGAAGCGTTCGCTTGGAAATCCTCAGATTTATAAAATGGCAGTTTACATTTTGATGACATTTAAATCGTTTTTAAAAGTGAAAGATTTTGTGCTCAAATGTGAAAGCAGAGAGCCACTGGCACATTTTCAGAAAATATGAAATAGTCAATTTGCTCGCAAATGATAGTCTAGCCATGGGAAGAAAACATATTACATGTTTGCCACAAAAATAAACATACCTCAAAACAGATAGGCATATATAAATAAGAGACAAAAAGACATCCATGAATTTGAGTTCTTTAAGGTGACGTAACTTTATTCAACAAATGTGTCATTACATGAATATCCACAGGACTCGTACTCACTGATATTAAAACCATAAGGTCACAGACCGGTCAAAGATGTAGATGCCGGGGCAATCACCGGCGTGTGTTTGCTTGTTGCTTAACACTAGGCAGTTCAGTCCCCCGTTTACTTACTCGGTGACCGAAACCGCTGCACCATGCTTTGTGCGTGGGTCTCACCACTATTGGAATGATTTTTGAGTTTTTTCCCCGAAAACAAAACATTAGCAAATACCTGCGCCAGATTCAGCCATCCTTCAAATATAGCATTTGCATGAATATTTTCTAAGCCATTTCCGTAAACGGTATAGAGAAATGTGGTCAACTTTTTTCTTTAAGGGCGAAATATCCATCGATGGGTGATTTCTAGAAGTTGTCCTCTTTGCTGCTGCGCCTGTGCGTGGTCCCATTAAACTACATCGCAATAAGCCTGGGCACTCGGCACCACTTTCGAAGGTCTCCGTAAATATCCCGAAACATAGATTTCTGATGAAAAAGTGGAATCCGGCTCGCTGGAGTGGCGGATCGCTTCGGCGATTGGATTTTCGAGAAATTCAGATGATCAGCTTTCTCAGCCATCTTTGATATTTCCCAATTACCGTTTTGACCAAAAGCAATGTATTTTAAAAGTTTTTTAGCAGTCCTTTTTTCAGTACGAAGTATATCATTTTTTCAATGATATCACGTTATCTAAATTCTTTACATAATGAAAGAATAACATATTTTTTTTTCCCCGAAGTACTTGGGTGCAAATTCCTCTCGCGGAAATAAAAAAGAAATGTTAGTGGAAAAATCTTCGCCATTGGCATGCTGTACAAAGCCCTACGCCTGTGATTGACAGCTCTTTGAGTTTGAAAATGACGCGCTTCCGGTTTAGGTTTTCACGCATTTTTTTTTCATTCAACTTCAAGTGCGTTTGAAAGAATATTCGCATTTCCAAAATAAAATAAAAGATACCTATGATTATGAATGTTTTTGGAAGAATTATTACGTAAATTCTAATATCCAATTTATTTATTATTGGTGAACGAAGCTCTTGGTCTTGACTGCCATTTGGTACACATCCCAGTTTATTCTTGTACTTTACGAAGAAATAGAGTTTCAAAACCAAAGATGTTCCAGAAGACCTTTTTGAGTTCATTCTTCCATGCACAGACTTAAAAACTAAACTCAAAGTGGGGGTGCAACATCCTTGAATAATTTCGTAGTCATACCAGAAAAAAAAAAAAAAATCGTTCTATTTCATTACTAATTGTATTTTGTAGAATTAAGAAATAGTCCATGTTCTAATATTTTGGAAAATGTGGTATGTATGGAAAGCCCCTTAAGTAACGTAAATTACATATAAATCAAAATAATTGAAAATTGTCCACATTTTGTTGAGTCTTTGCCCTTTTAAAATTTTCCGCCCCATAGCTTACTCGAAAACGATTCCGACAATCCACATCGCAGGCAATGGTTGACGTCAAGTGATGACCCTCCCATAATTTACGTCCGTTGTGCCCATCATAATCCGCAGTGTTGCCACTTTCCTATAACTGCGATCGAGTGTTTTTTATATCAATAATAATTAAAACCACCACGAAATGAAACAAAATATGTCATTCTGTATTATTCAAATTTTATTATTACTTTCATTAAGCCATCAATATTATCAGTGTCAGCAATAACAATTCGGATCAACACGATGTTTTGGTTCCATCACTTTTGACGTCACGAGGAGAGCAAATTGGGCCTTTCGATCAATGAAGCCGTGGCGCAAAATCCGCCCGTTTTCCTCGTATTCAAACAAGCAAAAATTAAAATGCCTCTATTTTGGGTTAATTTTACAATCAAATTGTAGTATTTTTTCGTGATTCGTGATGTATGTACATATATTTTATGAATGTAAGTCACCTGAGCTTGACAAAATCTTCTTTGACATATGCCCTTTAAAACATAGTAGTCGGTTTGCAGAGGAGCTCCTGTCCCCCCCCCCACACACACCTCAAGTAAGGGACTGTTTCACAGTGGCATAGTCAGAATTTTGGAGACGGGGTGCGTGGGATTTTTTGTAAATGTATCACACGTGTAATGTCGGTCCTACCGACCTCTTTTTTTTTGGCGTTGCGACGGGGAGGGGAGGGTGAAGAAGGGAATATCTAATAATTCCCATAGGGGTTTTTTTTTAATATACACACACACATATTGACTTGCTAGTTTTATGTGTCATCCAATAATTTACCCGTGTTATAGTAACCCTTTTGAAAAGTATATATTTTTCCCATTTTTAAGAAAATATACAAATTATTAAGAAAAAATATCATTTAGTCTATCAAAAGTGCTTATTGATGGGGGCTTTATTCTGAAAAATAGCTAATTAGTCATTTAGGGGTTATTCTGCATCAAAGACTTTACCGTGTTATAGTACACCATTTGGGTAGTATTAAACATAAGTTATTGGAAAAAATTGCTATATTTTTGCCAATTTTTAGGAAAAAATATGCAAATAAGTATGAAAATCCAGCAAAAGAGAGTGAGAAAAACTAATACCACATTCATTATAGACATGCATCAGGTTTTTCTAAATTACGAAGCATTACCATGTACAGCGATTGAGATATGTTAATTTGTTACAAAAAATGCTTAAAAATCATGAAATGTACCCATTTTTTTAATCATTTCCTATGCAAATTAGTGCATTATTACGCAAGATGGATGTTTCTTTATATTTGATTGATATGTATAAAAATTGCTTATATCAGGAAGATATGTGAAATTTCTAGTCTGTATCTGTATAGTTTTAAGAATATTAATTTATTTATTATGTACATAAAGATGCTATTTTGATGTTGCCATAAGCAAATAAAAGATTTTGAACCTTTACAATTGGTCTCCCAATTGCTTCAATGTACGAAGTACTAAAATTGGAAGATTCTCCGCAACCGTAGATCCGATTTTGAAAAATTAAACTGGTACGTGCTTGCAGTTGCCTCCTCCTATCAAATGGTTGGTATTTTAACCTCTAGATACCAATATAAATTTCCACTTGAAGTGCCTCCTATTACACCATTTCTGTCGGTCGGCTGGATTAAAAATCAAATGGACTCCGGAGTCATAAAATTGTTCTGTTGATTTGGGCTTCATTTCAGTGAGGGAACTGATGTATAGAAAGCTTTAAACATGCAACAATATCAACTGTTTGAATTCAATTCAATTTCAGAAAGTGGCCAGTGGCTTTGAAGAAAAATGTATATCCCTGCTGTGGAATAGTAAGTTTGGAAGAATAAGAAGGCATAGTGTAACTGTTTAACTCTCATAATGGAAGGATTTCTGCAATTTTTGATAAAAAGCATGAAAGTTTCCAGTGTGTAGTGACATACCCCAAAATATTGTTTTCAGACCATGGAGCCATTTTAGATTTGACCCCTGGGGGGACTGGTTAGAGGTCAATGACCTTTTGATCGAAAAATGTGATTTTCGTATCAAATGTGATAAAATTAAGATCTTTTAATACAAAATAAAATTGTTTCTAAGCCATTTTGTATACCTGTGAACAGTGTCATACAAGGTCATGTTGGTTACAATTTCAGGACCTTGTATTTCTTTACGGGTACTTCACCCCTATATACCTTACTTTTCCAGTTCTTAACCTTGTTTGTAATACGGCTAGCGACAGGTGTGGGGTTCCTGCAACCCCTATTAGGAATCATATCAAGCACCCTATGAAGCTGATTTTGATACGATCTTATAGCTATTAATCGCCTCCTCTATCCATTGATACCACAATCAGCCCAATGGACTTTGGATAACCTCACTATGACGTCATAGTGAGCATAGCCTTGGAATCCCCAATTTTACAACAATTTACCAGCAGGATACTTACAGAAACTGATGGCTGTTGTTATGGCAATGGTTTATAATGCTGAATTACAACCAATCAAACTGTGTGCCTCTGTTAAATTGACTAGGGTTGAGGTACTGTGGTTGGTGACCCCACTGCCGAAATTGCCATAGAAGCACACCTTAAAATGTACTTACATACTTTCACATTGTACATAGTTGATAAAGAGACTTGTACTCAGATAACTATGTTTTCACACTGTTTCCGTCCCGACCATCCACCCAAGTCAGTGCAACTCGGAGCACACTTCCGTTGTTGCACACTTCGATTGTACACCAGCATCGAGTAGTTCACAAAATGATTTTGATGCTTCTGAAGCTTGGTCCAGAGTATTTGCCACTACTGGCGCTTTCCTTTTTCCAACCCCATCGGAAGGATTGAGCTTAAGAAATCACGACTAAGAGCCGTGTCATATCTACAGTGTCCGTGTGACTGATGTCCTACCACCCATCTGACTATTGTGTTCTCCATCGTGCTGTATGCATCATTTGTTTCAGCACTTGTACCCAAATGGCATCGTCTATAAGGTCACGGTTTATTCCGTACATGTTGCTATGGGAGCTAGGACACTCCTCATGGGGGACACCCAGTTTCTTTACACCGTTTCCCAACACTTGGCTTGGAGCGGGACCGTTTTGATGGCTTTCCAGTGAAAGCTGCTTTCTGGCTTCATTCATATGCAAAGTATCATTCGTGCGACCATAAAGCAGTATTACAGATCACTCGAGTATAGACATTTTTTTGCACTACTAATCCTAGAGTCCAGTTGATAGTGGACTAGCCTCACTTTTTTGTAGGTGGAGTAATGAATTGAGGGATTATATTAAAAACTCTTTAGTCCGTGTAATTGTGGTATGATGTGCGCTATAGCCAATGATCGCCAAAACCCTGAGCGGTTTGGGCATTCACAGTCCAATCAAAATAGTCAAAGCATAAAACCCTAGAATACTCAAAGAAATCCGCAAACCACTCGCAGGAATAGTTTTTTTTTCAGTGAAAGCAGGTTAAAGCTGACTTTATGATAGTGAAGATAAAAGTTCTGCATTTTAACACACGCCCTGTGACTGAAGCCTTCTAAAATTTATGATATGTTTTGTAGCATGTTAAAAACCAATTCTTTGTGGTAGACACACTAGCATCACATAGGATAAAATACAAAGTTTTTTTTTTTTTTAATGAATGTAACATTATTTGTAGTTGGCCAGTTTCATTCCATCCGATCTCTTTGTATGCGGGAAGAAATCAAAGATTTCTGGGTATTCTGATGGGTTCCCCTCCCCCTATCCTTGAGTAATAATTTGGTATCAGGACCTCTGCTGGTATGTTATCAGGGCCCTGGGCCTTTCCACCCTTTAGTTGGCTGATACAGAGTAGTTCATCTAATGAGAAGGATGTTGAAAGTAACCCGTCCACGCCGGGGGCGCGACGAAGTTTGGTGATCTCTTTTTTTGACAGAGCGAGTTCTTTTCTTGAAACGACCATTTGGCAGGAGTCCTCAGCAATTGAGTTGGCGGTCACTGGACATTTCGATGGTGTGGAAATTTTGCCGGTGAGGCGGGTTTATGGTCTTCCCGGCCTTCCTGCGGGTGTTAGGCCTGAAAGCACTGATCAGAAACTCAGATGGAGTTGACATAGGCAGCCAGTAATGGTTTCCTCATGGTCTCGTTGAGTATTGCGTCCAACTTCTGTGTGTGAGAAGTATTGCAATGCACCATGCTGGGGTGGCATGGTGCTTAGGATGGATGTGCTTGCAACCCAGGAAGATCCAGCAAGGCCGCACAGGAGGTTATTCCTCACGTCGAAGATACCTTTACCCTACCAACTCGAATGCTTGCCGACTAAGTAAGCTGCCGAGCTAGCTTCACTCCCAGATAGGTTGGTGTATGATTGGTTGTTGCAGAGGCCTCTCCATTGAAGCTGACGATGCGCTCTTGTGTTAAGATGAATGCAGTTGCTTTGTAGTCTTGCTTCACTCATCAGCTTGATCCGCCATTCCCTTGAGATACTGTTTGCAAGCTAGATGCTGCAAGTAGGCCAGCTTCTGCCTGAGTGAAGAAGAGCAAGATTGTCGGCGTACCTATCATTGTCTAGATGGTGTTTGAGGTAAATGGCTGATATACAAGTTGAACACATGGGCCGCCAGAACATGATCCTTGTGGACTCCGTTTCCTCTACTGCGTCTGCCCACCGCTGTCTTGAGGACAAAGCTACGGTTTGCAAGCATGTTACATATGAAATTTGACCAAGGTGAAGATCCGGATGGTCCTGAGAAGCTTAAGTGTTCAGGCCCTGTTCCACACGGTCATATGCGCGTAAGTTACCAAGATGAACGCCTGCCTTACAAGCTTTTGACAGCTCTCCTCAATATCATTTGTGAATTTGACATCCGAATGGACAGTGCGCTTCCGGCCACGGCGAATCCTGTTGTTCATTAGGCAGAAGGGATCTACGACTGTCTTGCAGCCGAGTCAGGATCAGCACTTCATGAGTTTGAAGGAAACACATAGTAGTGATATTGGGCAGTAAGTCTTTGGTGTTGTCAACAAGCTTGTTTGGTTGGGGAGTGTGATGATATATAAACTGAAATACTTACTGGGAAATCACTTTCCTCCTGGCGGAACTCTTCCATGTAGGCAACACGCTCGCAATGCAATTTCGTGTAGATTGGCAACTTCCTTGTCTTGACCATCCCTTTCTGCGTCTGCTTTATTGTAGAGCTTACGAGACAACTGCATCAACGGTCCTTTAGCTTCCAAAGCAACCATGTCTCCAGTTGCAAGTTTGGCCAGTAATGCAACGCTTGAGTTCTCTTGTACATTTCCGGACCCTCAATTCAATTTCAAAGTGTCAAGTTGGGTGGAGTACTTCTGGCCCCCTGCTGGCTCATCCCAGAGGAATGCATATGGCTCTTTGAGGTCAACACTTTGGTGGCTACCATGTGTGTGTGCGCACTCACTGATGTGCCAGCATCTACATTCGTGTCGAGCTCCGCCGCCTTCTGTTGTCCACTCAAGCTTTGTTTGGGTTTGAATTTCAACACATATTTTTATGAGGCGGCTTTTGTGCTCATCACATTGTGGCTACTATACTAAACCATCGCCATCATCAACCTTTTCAATTTGAAGGTCCCTTGGCATGTGTCCATTCCGAAACTGAATTAAAAGACTAGCTAAGCTAATGATTACAGATCCCACCTATTGTGCCTTGCTGGTTTAGCTGGGGCCTGTAAGCTTCACTAGTCTTGATTCTTGATAAAGTAAACAAAGATCCCAATTAGTAACAGTACTTGGTTTCGTAACTTTGGGTAAGCTGAATGTATAGTTTACTAGAATGTGACGTTTTGACATGCTGAAAAAATGGCTCATCAAATTAATAGAGGGAAGCACTTCCTACTCTAATTTATCTATCACAGTGTTCTATCAGAATGATTGTCTCTCTTGCGGGGACCTTAAAACAGTGCGGATGAGTGAACCTAGAATGTAACTGTTTTCACACTTTGAAATGAATAGAACGTTCTATCTACAGAAGAGGGTAGCTCAGTCTTATTCTAGCTCTCTATATGCCGGGCTATACTTGGTTGGGATAAAAGCAGGTAATGATCATTATACCATGTTGATGACGGTAATTTCGTCAACTAGAAAGAGGGAGTCAGTTCCTGATTCACTATTACTAACGTCTATATTCAGGACCTACATTAATGGATGTATATAACTGGTACTGATGTTTTTTGCATGGCCGAGGACAGGTAACCATCCATCTACGGGAGAGGAGCTGTTACTAATTCGCTATCTATGCTTAATCAGCTATCCTAAGATGTAACCTATGGTACTACCTAAGACTACATAAGATGCTTGACTCACCTGAAAAATCCAAGATTTTTAGAATAGGCCTAATATAGTGAATTAAAGTCCTACACTATGGATGATAATCTTGGGTCATTGAACTCTTAAGAACTAAGCAATAAATGGTATTTGTACAGCAATACATTTGCCTTACATACTATTTTACCTACTCTACATTATGGTTTATAATCAGTGGTCTTTTGTGCTTTTGGTACTTGTACTAAGATGGCAGCAGGTGAATATATCGTGATTCTGAAATGCGAGCTAAATTGCCCCATAGTAGTATTCCATAGGGTCGATATAAGGCCTAAGTGGGAAAAAAATTATCTTTAAGTCTCAACATGTATTTATGGGATTTGGTGGCCATTTTGAAAAGTGCCCTCTATCACAACTTCGGGTTTTTCAATTTGCCTTCAATTCCTAACCGTCATCATAACTCTTCATATGCCAAAATTGATTATAAATGTCTTGCCTACTTGTAAGCCGTTTCCTCCCTGTCATTTAATAGGAGTTGCGGCCATTTTGAAAAGGTGCCTCTATTAAAACTTAGTGTTTTGTCATATTGCGTTAAATGCTACCGCCATCAATAAAATATTCATATTCAAAAATTGCTTATAATTATATTGATATTGCCTACTTGTTAAGCCGTTTCCATGTCATTAATAGGATTTGGCGGCCATTTTGAAAAGCGGGCCCTCTTCTTATAGTTGTTTATACTTGTTTTGCTATTCCCTGCTTGTGCCAATCAAAAAACCCTCAAATATAATTCATGCAATCTCTTAAGTTACTTATTTTTAAACCCTAAACACGTCACATGATGATATTGGCGGCCATTTTTAAGCGCCCTCATAACAACATTAGGGATAAATCTAAATGGCCTCCATGTCTTAGAATAATCCATATGGTAGAGTATAAACACAACTGCTGACGACTTCAATGCTTTTTATCACAAAAGTGCACATTACTTCAGGTTAGCAGCTTTACTAGCACTTCTACACCTACAATTCTTCGTGTACATAAAAATCGTATTCTTAAAGAGGACATAATAGCATGAAAAAAATAGATATAATGAAAGGACCCTTACTGAAATCACTTCCACAACGAGTTTGAAAACAATTTGGATATTAACATTCTGTAAAAACAGTAAACCAGGAAGAGTGCCGGGGGGAGGTGGCAGTTAGTGTGGCCTTTCTGGAAACAGAAGCAAGGTTTTCACATCCCTTAACAAATGTACAGTGTATTTAGCCTTTTTTCGACACAATTCAAAGCACTTCAGACCGTGATTCAGGCATTGTACTTTAGGCTTGTAAGAAAATATTGATCTGGCAAGTGAAAGATGGATTACCGTGCTTAGCACATATACAATAGCAAAGATCTGTGAGCTGATGACAACAATGCTTTCGCCAATTTTGGTAAATGCTTGCGTAATACTCAGCATACTTGTTCCAGAAATTGCCACAACGCCACCTCCCCCGGGAACTCTTCCCTTTTTTTGCAGAAGTAAACATCCAAATTGTTTTCAACTCGTGGCGTGAATTCAAGTTAAGGGTCCTTTTCATTATTCATTTTGTTCATGCCCTTATTTCCCTTTAAATATTTGACCCCTCTCCTATGCCAATGCAACCGTACGTGCACACATACCAAGGATATTACTTGCTTGATGAGAAAACTATCAGCACTGTATGGATTGTATAGGAACTCAAGGTATATATATATATATACATGGATTACCATGACTTATAAGTGTCAACAAATTTTGGGATTTGTTTGGGGAGGAAATTTTTGCACCGGATTCCTCCACGCTTATCGTTTTACGTCCATGGTGCAATCTTCACCGTAGCATAGAAGCACTTGAATTTCCAAAACGTTGTGCATTGTATTTCACACCTGTATTTAACTAATCAGCTTCATATCCTTTCTTCCCCATTACTGGAAGAACTACCGAAAGTTTTCTCACTTGTTATTCGGCAGAGGGATGTCGTGGCAACTTTAGTTCTAGTCAACCGTGCACTGTGCCATGTTGTTAACATTAACAATGTGATTATGCGTAGCTGTGCGCAACATTCCAGAATAAGTCTATCTCCCATGCTCATATTTCTGAATGATTGAGTAAACTTACAGTAATTCAAGGTGACCAAGAATGAGTTCATATACCAATTCACCAAATATCACAGCACTACAGAGTGTAAACCACAGACAGACTTGGGCGCTTCAAAGTGGCTGGGTGTTACCATGACCCATTTTTGACAACCTTGTCCATTTACTTATATAGAAATATTTAAAAATAGTCCTTACAGTGGAGTTGATTCTTCAGCTCTTTACGGTTTTTGAATAAGAAAATTTGGCTGATTACATATAAAATCAAAATTGCCAAGTTAATTAAAACTTGCAATATCCCCCTGACAGGGAAGCCAAGAGAATGGAATCAAAGGTCATGGCCTTCACCCCCAATTGCGAATGCACCACATATGAACCTTGGGCAAGTGGTTCTTCTGATCAAGTTTGGCGGCAATTGGCCTAAGCATTTGTTTGCGGACCTCCAAATTCTCAATTACAGCCTCACGGGAGTCAGTGTGCGGAGATACATGATGCCAGATCGGTTTTTTAAAAATATTTGTTAATTTTGGTTCCTTAAAGGAGATGGTCGATTTAAGTATATAAAGGGTTTCATCTTGACAGAAATGGCTTCACCCAAAATAAACCATCTGTTGTAAAGTTTCGCGCCGATATATCAATTTGTGAGCCTCATAGAGTAATGTGTAAAACTAAATTGGTCGACCAAAAATGGAGAGTTACACTTTCGCTCATAATCCCAAACCATAAACATCATTTAGCCCTAAGATTTCACAGCTAGGTAAATGAGAAAAATAGTAGTTTTCTCTGAAACCAAAATTCCACCACTTCCGGTAAAATCTGGGGTTCTGGGGACGAGGCTATAGCGACGGGCCATGGACCTTTATTTGTTTGAGTTTGACATTCTGAAATTTAAAATTGTGTACATTCTGAAATAACAATAAGCACAACTGTCAATTTTTTTTTGTTTTTTGCCATATATCCAAAAAAGTTGCCCAACTTTTACAAGTATGTGGTAACATTAATCAGCAGGTCACTCTACACTGAGGGGTGAATGTTTAGGATATCGTTGGTGGTTAAGGCCACGGTTCAAACTCCAGAAGTGCCACCTGGTTAGAATTTAATCAGGTCCTAGATTCTAAACTATTTGATATTAATTCATGATTTACTAGGAATTCATTGACTCCTTAGACTTGAGACAAGTCGTTGGGGCACAAGTGTTTTGTTAAATACATAACCTAGAACCTGGAAATAAAAATCCAAATTATTTTCTGCAGGTAGCATCCAACACCCTCATAGTCCCAAAATTTTCAAATTCATGGAATGCTCATCTGATAAGTATGTTTTCTGCACAAATAGTAAGCCAACTGGTGAGCTGAGAGATCCAATTAAGTCACTACTGAAATCAATTAGAATTAGTTGTGGGGAATCAATTTGATTTTGGCCATTAACTGTTTGACTCCAAGTGACCATTGCACTAGTGCACCTTTGCTCTTTTGCACCTTACTAAGAACCATATAAAAGCATAGTAGGATGAGACTACAATAAAATACCAAGGACTCGCCCCGTTTCAATTGGTTGTTAGGCCACCTACAGAGCCCACCAGCCTTGGACAAGGCTACGACTCTCTTTGTGGTTCATTTCAACATTTGCAAATGCACATGAATATCCAATCTTCAAGAGCGGCCAAGGTGTCGCGTATATGCATAAAAGCTGAGCCTCCCTGCAAATGTCCATCAAAGTCAGATTCAATAGGAGTCAGTGGAACCCTGGATGGTCCCCAAACCATTCCTGGTCAGTTTTGGGCAATACCCAGTAGATTTAGAATGGTTATCCAAGCACTGTTTAGTACACCTCCGAGGCTTTGCTTCTATAAATTTTGAATACTATCTAAAAGAGACAGAAGTTTTGAATTGGATTATATGCTCTTTCCATGGTTATGCATGCAGTATTTTGAAAAGGGAGAGTGCTGTCATATAACCAAGTAATGTCCACACCCTCATCAATGGTTGCAATGGTGTTCCAGTCTGGGAAAGGGCAATACGACCAGGCGACCACATGACCACTGGATTTCAATCATTGTAACTGTCCTTGAGAGGTTCCATCTGTAAGGCAGTTATACAGAGTGAGGAGTTAACATTGAGCTAATACCATTATAATCTTAAACAAAATGTTATGCCTCAAAGGATCACTATTTTTACTTAAAAAATACAAGCAACAGATTGACAAAAAGCTTAATGACGTATTAAACATATTGTATAGCCTGGTTAAGATTAGGAGATTCTCCCATTTACATTTAGAGAACGAGCTATGCAAGGTTTTCTTACCATCTGCGTTACTCCAAATATGACCACCTGATAAAGGTGGAGAGGTCTTTGTCTTCCACCAAATCCTTTCTATGAAATGCACTCCTCTTGTGCAGGCCCTGTATCCTTGCTGCTATTTAGAATTACCACATAGCCATGGATTCAACTAATTAACATGTACTATGGAAACATCTCCGAGCGCCTCTTCTAACACCAAAAATAAAAAAAAAAATACTGCAAGTAACAATGCGTATCCCCCGTGGCAGATGGGAGTATGGAAAGGAACAAATTGACCTCAGATGACATGTGGGAACTTGGTCCAGTCTTTGACATCATGCACGTATGAAAGATCCCCTATTGCACCTTCACCCTAAGTCTGGTTTAATCAGGACTTCAACTTTTGAAGGAGACTGAAAAACAAAACCTAACCCTGGTTAGAAAGCTTAAACAAACGAACACACACACACGCACTACGGACAGGCGCACCCTCCGCAATATCCCCCTCTGCTTTTTCAAAGCCAGGGGATAAAACCATACTTTATCATAAATGTCATTGATTAAAGCCCTCAAGTTCAAATAACAGGTGCCTCCAAAAAATGTAAAAAGTTTTTTTTTAATTTCTAATTTTTGGACTGGTGCGAAGCTTTCTATAAACATATCCCCATCTGAATCGGATTTAGCTGAGAACTGTTCTTTTGCTACAAAAATGTGAAATTTCTCATTTCCAAGGAGCACATGTACACAAATTCAGCCTCTGTTTTCTATTGAATATAAGCATACAATTCACCTTTGTTTTCATTTTTAAGTTATTTTTTTGCAACCAAATACAGGAGTGAATCGATTTTCTAGCGATGTCTTAGATCTATAATCTTGAGGAAATCACTACATATCACTAAAAATATGGTGAATTGAAATCTCTCAAATGCACCTATAAGAGACCCAAATACATTTAATGAAAACTGCACCCCAATTTTATTCAAACCATGTTTTTTTTTTAATATTTAACAAATGTTTTTACCCAGTACTCCACTAAATGATTAGCTAAAAACACCAGCTTTAATGACAGGGTGTTAAGATTCACCATTTCAGTCGGCTCACAAATAATCCCGAGAAATGCTTCTATGCATTTATGGTGATATAAATCAACTCCATATTGTTTTTTCTGAAATTTGGTTTTGTAAATGTTCAGCCAGAAATTTTTGCTCTAGCTTCAGCTGGTCCTGTTAATCGGCAAAGTAAACTTAACAGTATTTTGCATGACCCCAACACTCGACAAAATGACCAAATGTTAAAAGATATAATGGGAATCATTTTCAGCAGACTACAATCTCAGCCAAAAGTGTTGGAACACTTTTATAGGCCTAATTCAAAAGCCCCATCTCCCCCTGGACATGGGAATCCTGAAATTTTTGTTCTTGCCACCCTACAAGAACCCACATTGATTGTCTGTGGATTAGGGAGGGGGGCTGGATAGAGAATTCTCCAAGCCTCCCAACCCCAGTTGACATGATTTCCTATATATCTCTTTAGAGAAATACGGCAAATAACGGGGCAAAAAAGAGCAGTGTGTTCAAACCCCTTTTGTCTATATTGTAGCCCTAGGCCCGAGGCCCCATGAGCCTAGCCTAGTAAGGAACGTTTTATCGGGATGACCGTTTTCCATACTTGTGTACTTGCTCACGGTAGAAGCACTTCTGTTATGTAAACAATGACTTAGCAGTGCATCTGTATAGGCCATAAGATAAAGGATTTGCAATCATTCGGGTAATAAAACTGTTTTCATGATATCCTCACTTGTAAACCCGTGTGCACACAATTTATTACCTTTTAAAGTTTTTTTAGGGATGATCTTGAAATATTGTTCTGCCACCCCTCGTTTTTCCATATTTTTTTCCGTTGAGGCTAATTCATTAGTTCGTGGCACAATGCAAAATTCTTCCGTTTTTTTTTATCACTGCATAAAATTAGGTTTTCATTCATGGTATGAACGCTTGTTTATGCCCAAGGGCTTTGCCCAAAGGCTTTGGCCCAAGGGCATACATGTCAAACAACGTTCATACGCAAAATACTAGATGAAACCAGTGTTTTGAAATAACACGTGCACACATGCACAAATGCATGAAACTTTTGGCTGTGTAATGTAAGCTTCACTATTTACCTGCACATGTGCATGTAAATGAAGTCATGAAATTGATCCATACTGAACAAAATAACATACTCCATTCAACTGTGGAGATGTTTGTAAATTTTTTAAATAAAGGTCAAGGACACGCATCCTTACTAACTGGTAAAATACCATACTTATGACATTGGTTATTTTCCCTACCAGGAACTTTGCACTGTTTGCCTTTAAAACAATTTCACAATATGTGTGCATGTACTTTTCAGATTGCTATCAGGTGCATGGACTTTTTTATCTTTGTATTTCGAACACTGGAATGAACCCATTCATGTTTACCATACACTGTGTAGCTATATATTTTAATTTATTTGATTTAAAGGGTTTTTTCCAAATCACTTCACTGATTTATACCTAGGGGTGGGCTATAAAATGATGTTTAAGATCATTTTGTCTAACTCAAGATTATTTGATGTAGCTTGATCCCCTGAGCATTTTGACACCAATTGTGTCAAATCGGCCAAAAAATGAAGAAGGTGCCACCCAAAAATCCAATTTGGGGGGGTCGAAGAGGTCTGAACATGATACATGAGTCATTTACTGGAATGACAACCACAATTTAGCAATGTTAGGGTTAATTTTTAAGTTTTTGAGGTCAAGGACATTTTGATGAATTCCGTCAAGGTTTTGATTTTTTCATTTTCATAAAATTAGGCCTTTTACGTAAAATTAATCCACGAGGGCGCTTTGCCAGCCATGCCCGAACCGTTACCCATTTGAGATATTTTCGGTGTAGAATTGAAATAAGCCGCGTACCTATATCCTGAAATTTTTCAGCACATAGCTCCTTTTTGTTGATCACAGTGCCCATTTTTATAATTTGGCAATGTCTCTATAGAAGAACCTAGGCTGCAAAAAGTTTGTTGACCTACACACAACCTATGGCACAATTGCGTAATGATGTAATCCAATTAACTGGCTGCCACATAGTTCGCAGTACGTGTAAACCCGATGGTGCGCCATTATCTTGACCACTGTACATTTATCATTGAACAGCCCTCTGGTGTTCAGAACGGAGCCATTGGCAGAAGAATGAACGATAATAAAACATTATTTCCTCATCAATTTACAACAACAAAGCGTTACCTGACATTTCTTGATACGAATAATCTTCACATACCTTCTCTTCCAATATGCTGCAGTTTCAGGATTGAAAAAAAGCAACACATAACGATTTTGGACGAATTTTGGGACAAGGCAGATCACATTTTTCGTCTAAGTCCCCACCGGATGAGCAATACAGGATAAAGGTCCACCCGGGTCATACACGTGAGCAATACTTACGAGTATGTTGGGTATTGGTTTGGAGTGTTGTGAACTCGACTTCACACGTGGTCGCTGGGGTGTCGGCCAGGACATTTGAACCACGGTAGTAGCCCGGGCTAGTCGTTTAAGATGAAGATAATCAAGATTTTTTGTGCTATTTTGGAGCAGAAAAGTAGTACATGATATCTTTTCTGAATGGACGATAGGGAGTGGTAGATTTTTTTTAAAAATTAAACTAAGAAACTATTTGGGCGACTCACATTTTAAATAAACAGTTGTGTTTTGGCATCATGTCATAATATCCATTGCCAGGTAGCTAGATCTATCCCACTGGCGTATTGATTTTGAAAAGGAATCTAAATTTCACTGAGATGAGATGACTTAACTTCAAAAGCATTTTTTAACAGGTTAGGTTTACTGTTAGTTTGAAGGTTTCCAAAAAAAATATTAAAAAATTCGATTCCATCACTTTACAAGCTATTTTGCTTTTGTTTAAAAAAAAAAAAAAGTGGTAGAAGATATATTTGATTAGATTAGAATATAGCTTGGACATAAAAAGTACCGGGTCTCTGGAACTGAAAATGGTCCTAAAATGAGGGCCTTAGAGGTGCACATACCCCTACTTCAGTTCCGAGGTGAGAACACCCCCCCCCCCCCCCCCCCCGAGAAATACCTAACTTACGGAGAGAAGATCCAAATTTGTCCACTAAGAAATTCTTTATGTTCTTACCCCACCCCACCCCCATTGTAAAGGGTTCTGGTTAATGGTTATGCCACTGGTTGTTGATACTATCAGATCAGGCACCGTAATTCTGAAGTTATTTTATTAGTAAAAAAAAAAAAACAATATGTGCGGAAATCAAACATCTTGCGCGATATGACGTAAACGGCATGGTAAAAAGATAAACGTCATAATAATACGAACGCAACACGTTCAATCACTCCCAAACAAGACCAAATGAGCGCGTTCCTTTTTTGAGTTCAATACGCACGTGGGATAGATCTAGCTTACCTGACAAGTCAAAGGTCAAATGGATGTCAAAATCTGGAGTGAAAAACTTCTCCGAGTAATCGGAAGGGCCCTATTTTTACATAAATTTTATCGCCCTGGAAAGGACATATTCAAAAATGAATGGTACAGGTTGATGGAAGAGTATCTAGAGCACACATGTGGAGTGTTATTTGGACAATATAGTTTTAGGTAAGTTGTACAGCAGTATGAAAAGGCGGTGCACTTCGCAATTTCGACTGTTCTGGTTTTATGTACATTTCCCGTTTACCAGCGGTACAAAAACCAGAGGTCAGTAGATTAGTAGATAACGAGTAGTGTTAAAAGATATGTGGACCTCGGTTTTGGTTACCAGAACTTAGCGCCACAGAGAAACCGTTCAGTTTAAAGGAGCTCAAATTTTGGAGTGAGTAGTAGGTCTATCCATTTAGCAGTGATTACCTCTTTAGGATAAGTTCTTCAATGATGGACAAATAAGACTAAGAAAGCGCATGTACCTTTTATGGCAAAAGCGCCCTCATAGCTGAAATTTACCAAATATGGCAATTTGTTACTGCTGCGTGGAACATTACAATGGATTCTTGACCATAATACAATTATGTTTAGATACCAAAATGATACTAATTCTAAATATGTCATATCTAATTACAGTAATTGACAAATTTATCATTTTCAGACCTCTTCAGACCCCCCCCCCTTAAATCACATTTTTGGGCGGCAACCTTCTCATTTTTTGACCGATTTTGACAAAATTTGGGTCAAAATGCTCAGGGGATGATAAAGCTGCATCAAATAAGAGGTAGGACAAAATGATCTGAAATATTATTTTTCTCCCCTGTAAGACAACCTCATAATAATATGGACATTCATGAATAGCAACAAAACTTGGGGTGGGGTGAGTATTTATTCCAAGATTTAGCTATATGAATTCTTTTAAATTTATCACCTGTTCTGCAAACCCAAATAGAACGATATATATAAGAAGCGTTCAAGATTTCTTACGTTTAGCGGACACGGGTGTGGAAAAAAAAATATTTAGGGTGTGAAAAAACAGTCAAAATTTTGATTACTTAAATGTTTCTAAGGGTTATAAAATGTCATATATTTTCGGATTTTGGCACTTTTTTTTAAAACCCAATATTTTTCCCCTGAATTTGAGTAAAAATCAGTTTTTGGACCAATTTTAGCCAAAAAATGGCCGTTTTGGTGAAAAAATTTTGACAGTTGATATAATTTCTGTAAGTGTCCAATGAACATGCAAAACTACCTAGTGAATAATTCTTAGCTAATCAGGTGGACAGGGGGGTACATTTGTAATCCTTAAATGGGATCAATTATTCTTTATTTTGTAACAGGTTAGAAAAGTCTGTCGGTTCAGGGGTGGGTGACAATTGATAGGGACACAAATACAATTCGCCCAATTTTGGTGATTGAAAAAAGCCATAACTCCTCAATAGTATAGCTATGGTGATGCTTCTGTGTCTTTTTGTTATTTCAATAGCTAAAATAGTGATATAAAACTTGACTAAAGTTGAATGTACTGAAAAAAAATAAAGTAGCTTAATATGTTCCCATACCTCCTTAACAGTCGGAGGGCGTTTGTGAAAAAAATAAAGGCCTTTGCCAAAATAAGTCCTTCAAAACTGTGAGGTTAAGGCTAAGTAGGGGGATACCTTTCCCTTAAGTTTCCACCATTCTGTCCACCATGCCACCAAACGTAAGTCAAGTTTGAACGCTTGGTCATAAACGAAATGTCCTTCCAATTAAAAAATGCGGAAAAATTTTGTATGCCACCACCACCCACCCTATAATTCGGCAGCCCCAACGGAATAAACTGCATGTTGAAGGTTTGGTGGCAAAAATACTGAAAAAAGCATCCCCAAAATACGTCTGATTTACTACTCATTGTGAACCAGGGTCTAGTCCCCTACTGGGCGAATGTCTCATGCTGCATGAAACGTACAAGTCTACCATTCGCCACTTTCCAAGATAAAACTAACGACATGTCCGCACTTTTCTAATAGCTTAAAAAACATTCTTCATTGGTGTTCTGTAGCGGCACAAACGGTTAGACAATTCTTATGGAAAGCAGGGAAAGAATAACAACTGGTGTAGCAACGACTAAACACCGTCCCACAACAGCAAACACTGCGCCAGTAGCAAAAATAAGCCCTGGTCGTTTAAACCAGGGGGGTTTCTCGATGTGAATCTTGGTTTGGCCGTTTCCGCTAATCATACATAAACACCGTCCTACAACGTAACGTTAATTACTATACACCAGAGAAAGAAATACCACAGCATAGTTTCACACTGTTGTACGTTGTGTAAGCTACAATTGGATGCTTGTAATGCGTATTATAGATATTCCTCTTACATTTCGCGAACTAATCACCAATCCTTCATTCAGACGGTGGCGGCCAAGCCTATTTATATAGCAACACCCCTACCTTTCCAAACCACTATATTCTCCCCATTGGTTGTACTCGCCCTCCCTACCTCCCCCCACCCCCAATCCCCCTCGCTGTCTGCTCTATACCTCCTCCCTACTCATGCTATCATTTTTTGCCTACTTTCCCCTTTTTCCGTACCCCTTACTTTGCTCGTCCTCCCTCTTTTCCCTCTCGTCTATCCATTCACGCTTGCGTTCATCCCCCCGTCCTTCCTCCGTTCATTTCCTTTTTTACCCATATATCCCCCACACCCTTTCTTTCAGCTATGTTGAGCTCCTCGCCCCTTCTTCTTTGAACTCCTACCCCTCGTACCAAGATTTCGATTTTACAAATTGCAAGATTCCCCGGGCAGATTCCTTGCCCGCCACCAAATGACATCCACTATCCAGAGGAACCATTCTTGGAACAACAGCTTTAGAATTCTCTTTTTAGCATATTGGTATCAAAATAAGTAATACATCCCCATTTGACGTCAAAATCAAAGTATGAAAATACTAGGTACATAGGCGGGGAAGTTGCTATTTTTGAAATAACCTTTAATGGGTAGAAAAAAACATGGGCCATATATGTCACTAACCAAAACTTGGGGTCATTTGCCACTATTGAGGCCTAATAGAGTTAAAACCGCATGAAAATATGATAGCCCTATTTCTAACCTTTTTGGTGAAAACTTTAATTTAGCCTATTTTATTACATTCGTGTGCTTACATGGAAATGACCGTTTTGCTGCCATGGTACACTGCAAAAACGGGATGGTAACATTGCAACACCAATTGCCAAGCTTGTCGGTGTTAGTTAAAGGGTTGAAATTTAAAAATTAACCACCGGCTTCGGTGTGTTTGCTGTTACATTTTAATTAAGAGAAAAATAAAAAACTTTAAAAACTTAAAAAAGCCCATTTAAAAATCAGAAAAAATTTTCTACTAAAATGCAGACGTCCAAATATAAATGTAAATACCAAGTCTGGTGATGATTAACAACAGAGGTGCAGTGTTGCGGTTGAGTATTGATTACAGGATGGTGTTAAAATAAACACCATCGGTGGCCAGTAGTAGAGTAGTAGTTCAATTTGGTACCACAATATGTAAAATAAGGATAAACACCGAAATTGGGTAAAATAAACACCAAGCAGTGTAATATCATACATTGTATAACACCAAAAATTGTTTTCTAAAATAACACTACGTAGGCGGGGGATTTAAACCGAAATGGTGTAAAGCAAACACCACAGTGGGTGCAGTCCCCTATTGATTCCAGGAGAGGAGGGTGTTAAAATTAACACCCATGCATTTAGAAGTTCGGCACCATTTTTGCAAGGTGTACTTTATTACGTCTAGACCTAGTCTTTCTGTTCTGAAATAATTAAATACTAGTTAATGAATTCGTTAACAATACATTATCAACAAATATATTAAGGATAAAAGCACAGAGAAAACCTTCTGTCTAAGTATTATTTAAAGAACGTGATCTTTGTGCAAGTAAATTATTTAGCAGCTCTTTTTATGGTTTTTTTATGGATTTTCATGAAAGGCATGGAATACTTCCAAAATTTCAGTTTGATTCCGGAGCGTTGATTCAATAGCATTCTTCTGTGTTCTCGTGAATTCTGTCGCAATTGTATTAATATGCCCTATTATGGGGTGTTTGCAAGTCATTGTTACTAAACACATAAAATCTAAAAAATGGCAAATCTCTTGAACATGAACTCTCTTGACGAATGTTGCAAATCGCATAGTCTTATAGGCCATAAAATATCTATAAAAACATTAAGATGGATTTCAGTTTTAAACTAAACACTACAATGCTTAACTCTCTGAACATAATCTCTCTTGACGAAGGTTAGCAATCGCATAGTCCTATCTGCCTAATAGGCCTATAAAACATTATATATGGTGTGTTTGCAAGTTCAGTGTTACTAACACATACAAGCTACAAACAATGCTAACATTCTCTGAACCTGACCCTCTTGAAGAAGGTTAGAGCCGCATAGTCTTATGAGGCATAAATATATATAAAACCTATATGGAGTTCATTTAACTAAAACACATACAATCTACATTCTCTGAACATGAACTCCCTTGACAGAAGGTTAGCATCTCATAGCCCTATAAGGCATAAATGGCCGTATAAAAAATTATATATGGGGTGTTTACAAGTTCACAGTGTTACTACAATAAACACATACAATATGCTAACAGTCTCTGACCCCATGAACTCTCTTGACAGAAGGTTAGCATTCATAGTCCAAAAAGGCATAAACATATATAAAACATTAAACAACATATTATCAGGAATACAAGCTTTTGAATTATAGCATCCCTCCCAATAAAGGGAGAGCGAATTAAAAATTCAAAATTTAGACCTTCTGGAATAGAAGTCGTTACTCAGATTTTCACCCTAATGAGCATGATCATAATCCCATCTGATGAATAACAGACTCATACTTTCGCTGAGCATTTTGTGTGTGTGTATTGGGTGTTGGGTGTTAAGTGTGTGTGGGGCTGAGACGATATTCGTCTAGTGCTTGGTTGGTAGATGTTTGGTGGAAGGAAGTGAGACTTGTACATTCAATATTGCCTGAAAGCATGCCCAATGCTTATAACATTCCTGTCTGTCAATCTTGAACTATCATCTTACAGAAGGTTAGCTTATGATATAGAGGTCCTAAACTTAAGAAGCTAACGTTCTGTCTCTATACACGACGTTTACGTTGTGTAAGCTACATTGTATTGCTTGTCATGGTTTATATATATATTCCTCTTAATTTCCAGAACTAACCAATCCATTCACTCATAACGGTGGCGGCCAAGCCTCATTTAATTAGCACGTACCCAAGAATTTCGGTATTTTACAATGCCAAGATTCCCCCCCGGGCAGATTCCTTGCCCGCCAACCAACTGACATCCATAATACCAGCAGCCCATTCTTTGGAACACAGACTTAGAATTCTCTTTTCGCATATTGGTACAAAATACGTACTACACCCCATGATGACTCATAAATCAAAGTATGAAAATACTAGATATATAGGGCGGGAAGTTGATATTTTTGAACTTTAACTGGAGCTCGAAAACATTGGGCCTATATGTCCTTAAACACTTTGGGTCATTGCCACTATTTAGGCTATAGTTAAAAACCACGCATGAACATATGATAGCCCTATTTCTAACCTTTTTTTTGGGTGAAAACTTTAATTTAGCCTATTTTATACATTGTGTGCTTACATGGAAATTGACCGTTTTGCTCCATGCGTACACTGCAAAAAAAACTGGAGTGTTAAAACATTCACACAATTGCCAGCTTGTCGGTGTTAGTTAAAGGTGTTGGAAATTTAAAATTTACCAACGCTGGGCGGTTTTGCTGTACAATTTTTATTAGCCTTTTGTGATACTACTTATGTTATTTAGAGGTACAGTAAAATAGAAAAATTTTCTACTAATTCAGACGTCACAATATAAATGTAAATTACCAAAGTTTGTGCGAATTAACCCAGAGGGTGCAGTTGAGTAGGGATTTACGGCTGATTTAAATAAACACCATGCAGTGGCAGTAGGGTTTTAATTGGTACCACAATATTAAAAAATAATCAACACGCAATTGGTGTAAAATAAAAACCACCACGCAGTTTCACTGTCATACAGTGTACACAGCACCAAAAATTGTTTAAAATAACACTAACGTGGCGGTATTTAAACCGAAATGGGGTGTAATCTAACACCATTGGGTGCAGTCCCCTAGTGATCCCAGGAGGTGTTAAAATTAACACCCATGCTGGTGTTAAAGTTAGCACCCAGTTTTTTGGCATGTACTTTATTACGTCATTCTGACCATCGTCTTTCTGTTCTGACATAATTAAATACTAGTAATGAATTCGTTACAATTCATAGCACACTATATACGGATAAAAGCACAGAAAACTTCTTATAAGTATTATTTCAAGCGTGATCCTTTGTGCAAGTTAAAATTCTTTATCACCCTCTTTTTATTGGTTTTTTTATGGATTTTCATGGAAAGGCATGCATACTTCCAAAATTTGCAGTTGATCTGATGTGATCTATAGCAATTCTTGTGTTCTGTGAATTCTGCGCAATTGTATTAATCTGCCCTATCAGGGGGAATTGTGTTATAATAAATTAATGCGTCTATGTCGAAAATTAACAATATGTTGCAACTTGCTCCGAGAGAGATTCTGCTCGTAAATTCTTAAAGGCAATATCAGTGATTTGCTAATCAAAATAAGGACAAAAATTGGATATTTTTTATTTTATAGTCATAAACTGTTCCGTGCTTGACACTGTCGCGGATGATACTATTGAACGGAGATTCAAATCTGCTGTTTTCTTTTCTTCCTTTTCCTGTCAAATTTTTTTCAGTTGGAAAAGATAACTTGTGGCAATTTACAGATTTATCCTTCACTGTTAGGTGTCATAACCATGTAGTTATTATAGTAAAACTGTAATATCAGACCTGTCCCAATAAAAACTATATCCATCAAACTAAAAATTGTAAAAAATATAAACGTGCATTTTTTGCAAGATATTTTGATTCATTTGCTAGACAAGATCCTAAGCTAACACCCTCGCTTTTTATTCCATCCAATTTGATGGACCCCAAAGGAACCCTACGCGAATATTGTCAGTGAAAACCAAGGATAAAATACCACTGGGCCCAGTTTCACTTGAAAAGGTTCAAGAAACTAACATTATCAGTCGTGTAGCATCCATTGTGGGATTAAACCCTTTTCAAACTAAATATTATTGTACAGATCAGAGTGAAAGTATTATCATGTCATTGAACTAATCAATATATTATTTTTCAGTGAAAGCACAAAAATTATTAGTTTTGGGTGAAATGAGGGACTCACTCGGGGGGGGGGGGGGGGAACAATAATCATGAAATTCATGGAAATGTTTTTGGGGAATTTGACTGCTGAAACTAATTGTAACAGTCTACAAGTCCGTTGAGGGACAATGTGTGGCAACGCTCTATGTGACGTGGAGGGGCAATTTACCTTTCCCCTATTGCCCTCATGCTCAAGATCCAGGAGGAATATGATGAAGAAAGCAGTGTTCCACAAAGTAGAGCAATAAAGGAACGGATTGTTTTTTGTCAAGGTCCTCTCAGTTATTTTACTTCTCTCCAAAAAAACTGTTTTATGGTTCTCCCTTCTGTCTGAACCTGGAGCAAAGCGAGACAACAATACTGTTTTTCGAGTTGAATTTCCGATTCTAAACCTTATTATAAAAGCAATTACGACATTATAAAGTTATAAATTATGTTATAATCACAGAAACAGCACTTTATACCTCCTTTGTTAATTTTCAAATTTTTCAATAACCACTGTCTTGAAGGTGATTTTTCAATGGCAACTTTTGTTGATATCAGGATAGCCGAAACAGGACCAACAGGTTTTTCAACTTGTCTCAGATGTAATAGCAGTAACTCCTGAACCAGACCCCCAAAATTACTCAACTAAAAATTCATGAAGCTGGAACACTCTAAAAAGAATCAGCAAAAATTCAGATGGTGCTCTTAAATTTTGGCCAAAAAAAATATTCTTTGATTGTATAGTTTTTTTTGGGACGTCTGTGTATTAAAAACTCATTGCTATAACGTATAACTTGTGGTGTGTGTGTGTGGGGGGGGGGGGGGGTGAGGCTAAATGAAATGTGTTGGGGGTTTTTAATTCGGATTATAAGCTAATATTTGTAGTAAACCATAAACTACTCAAAAAGTAATCGCCCAACGAGAGTAACAAATATCATGACAATAGTTGGTTATCGCGTTATCCTAATCAATCATGTTATGCACCTGAAACTTTGAACGATCCACCTTTGTAGGCGTGTAGTCCTTGCGTCCGTTGCCATGGCGCATTGTTGAATGGTTGCCTTTCTACCCCTCCACTCAAGATATTGATTCCTGTCAATTTCTTTCTGTAACATTTTTTTTTGAAAAGGTTAAAAAATCAGCATGAGAGGATGGTCGAAAACTAAGGGGCCTTGGGACTTGTTCCGGATATGTGTACATTACCAATAGTACTCTGAGATTATTACAAGTCAAAATTAATTTCGTGGCGTTTTCCTAGTATCAAATCACCTTTCTTCCTTCCTTGAGGCGTCTCTGATTAATTTGTTACGAAGGTACCATATAGCAACGCTTAATTAAACTGTCGCCGATTTTGACGTATTGGGTAATAAACTGTGATACGTGGTGCCTTTGTCATGTTGTAGGGCAGGTAAAAATATCGGAAATGTGGCTATAGGGAAGCAGAAACACGACAAGTCAAATCAAAGTTACCACGTTCAAATGGCAAATATGCATTCAAACACTTGTAATAAAACTTAAACTTGCTCTTCTTGGCTTCGACAACGCTGCTTCTGGTTGTAACTCACTGTTCTGGGGCTTTGGTTTGGAGAAAAACGAACATGCGAAGATACAGAATCTGTTTCACGTGAACTGAAATCTTAACTGTCCGGCCAAATATTGCATTCTCTGGATTGTATTAATCAACACGTGGAGGACTCATAAAGGAGTCACAAGTTCATGTAATATCGCATATCGACAAACATGTTGATTGCTTTTATGATTATTTTTTTAATTACCATGCCGTATACTTAGATAACATAAGCCTTTTAAAATACCTCATTTATATTTTTAATAGCCATTTTGACCCAACCTTGTTTTCAATTAAACGTTTATAGCTCTACGAATAATGTTTTCTGTACAATCCGATTAGGCCTATATTAAATCACTTTTTAAATGTTATTTCATCAGTTTCTTAGTTTGTTGAAACATATATGGCACATGTCTTATTCTTGTGACACAGAGCGAACACTATGGCAACACCAAGATGTTCAAACATCTTTTCGCGCACGAAAAACAATGTTTACCACGAAAAATATATGTTGTCGCCCTGATAAACCTTTGTTTTTTTGATAAACTAAGCATTATCTATAGATAAATACTGCTTATCTATAGACGTTTAATCGAAATAAAAACAGTCCCTTAGCGACTGATAAAACGTGTTGTCGCTAAACTCTAAGTTTACCAAAGCTATGTTTTATCGAAGAACAATTGTATTTTTACAGAAGAACCTAGAAGATTAATTAGGGTTCTTTATCAAACCAAAAATGTTTCTTTAGGATAAGAAAATGGTTCTTATATTTACCCTAAAACTTTAGGATCCCTTAATAATAACTAAAAAAATCTTCAAACCCCTTCAGTAGTTCTTTATTGAACAGAAGAAAGTTTTTTCTCTGTATAATGTTACAGAAATAGTAAATGTGTGATAATAAAAAAGCACTGACTAAACTTAGTAGACCTACACCATGTATCCATCAACCAAATTTTACGGGACATGTATACATATACTGTAAACTTTATAGTTTGTTGTAAAATATATTACATAAATACTTTAAAAGACACGGCCAATTTCTTCATGCTAGTTACCACACAGCTACACCGAGTAGACCTGGATTACCTACCCACTAGACGTAACTCGCCGGCCAGGATTTCCCGTGTATTTTGCGCATAGACGGATAGGTCCACACCGCGGCTGTCTGAACATGGCGTGGAGTAGTACGTGGTTACACCGGCACCGGCTTTTTAGTACAAGTGCGTTTACTATGACGGGGTTTTTGATGATGCTCGTTTTGAATTTCGTAATGATTTTCCCATAAAAACGTTCAAAAAACGCTAAACGGAGCCCAAGTGTATAGCGCCCTCATGTTCATGAAATTTTCACCCACTCTCAAAATGGCGAGCGTGGTGACCGCGGGGTAGCTACGTGGGATTGCGGGTCGTACACCGGGACTTAAAAGTAACACGGGGGGACTAAATTTATTACTGTCTACTCAAAATCCACTCTCTCCAACTAGTGGGCAACTACAGGGTAGCCATGGGGTAGGTAAAGCAGAGTAGCCCACATTACTGTATACCTTTAATTAACTGTTTACTTGTACCGCCCTATCTTGCAGCTACCGCCTCGCAATTAGCCCAGTGTGTACTGTGGCCAGAAGCTGCCGCAGTAGACATGGTGTAGATGCCGTATAGGCTACCACGTGAGTAAGACATCCGGCCGTGTATACAGTGATTTGACGTGAAATCTGTAAAAGCTGTATTTTCACGGGGCTTTACTGGGAGAATTGCTGTCAGTTTTCTGTAAGATTTACAATATGTTCCTGTAAATTTAGTTGATTGACAATTCGTAATAGTGTTATAATGTTGAATACTCGTCAATGCGAATAAAAGCGCATTTTTTAATTTAGATCATCATGAGGTCTGGAGAATTGGCATAAAATTTAACATATTTGACTTTGTTTCCAAATTAACAGCAAATAGACTGCCATTTTTAACTTTAATGTCATTTTTAGTAGGTGATTTAACTTGCAAATTGTGCAAGTATGTCAATGTTAATTTTGAAACAGGCTTAAAAGTAGTGTCCGGTAAACTTGCCGGCTCTCAGCACTGAAACATCAAAAACATACGAATTGAATTACTTGGTTTGTCGTGCATTATACAGACATATTGGACTAAAAATGTTTTTTTTTTTCCCGCTATCTTGCTGCTTACGTTCATTATAAATTTTCGCGACTGTATCTTGATACCTGTATATATATTGGATTATCATTTATGTTTTATTATTTTTTTTTTTTACTTCCATTACTTTTGCAGTCAATGTTGGGTGACTTTTCGCCGACTTCATGATGATATATATGTGACATGAAGATGAGGAATCAGCGCCACCCTGATTCAGTTCTTTAAAATCTAACCCGATAGTATCTCAGTCATTAGCCCTCTTTTGTTTATGGAAAAACATGTTTTGTATATCCAGGTTTGACAAGGCAACTATAAGGGAGAATATATTTTATTGACAATATTCAATTGCAATCTGACTAAAGAGACTTATAAACAGATCAACGAAGACATTAGTTTGGATCTATTTTTGGATGGATAGTAAAACTTTTGGATCACAACAACATTAGGGATTGTTTTCTAATTAAGATGTCATATCACAAGGATAGGACAAAATCAGCACCATAATACGCATTACGCCATGCTGGTCAGCAACAACTATGGGTGCGTCCGAAAGACCAAAGACGTCAATTGGCGCACGTGGGAGAGTTTCATTCAGTGCAACGCCGCTGCGTCCGTCACCGCCCGGGCGTCGGTTACCGAAGCGAAGTTTTTCTGCCGAATCTCTCTCCATCATTCCAAAAGTTGAGAATCTTGAATCGGAATTTCAAGCCGTTCTTGGAAAATCTTTGTTTGACAAAACAGTTAATAGAGCAGAAGAAGAAATAATGTCTCGAGGAGATTCGGTCTTGCGATGGAACGAAAACCATTTATCTCGTAGTGTGGACAATATCCATGCTTCGCAGAGGACTGGGCCACCTGTCTTTGCATATCGAACAGCAATCACCTTGAAACCAACTCGAAGTGCATCTCCTTTAGTTAAACAAAATCAGACGTTCAGATCATACTTCCCAAAGGGAACTTTGGATATACATGCGGTAGCCACAGCACATGGATATGTGGACAAGCCACGCCCCAATATCTCTCTACAAGTCCATCGAATTCGCAGTGCGTCGCACAGGAACCTTAACAATTTTTCTCTGAAGCAAGATTATACGGATAGAATGAAGGAAACAAAGCGAGAAATTTACTGGAAACGTCGTGCAGAGCTGAAAGTGTTTGGAGGCGGAGTGTATGGGGGAAGGATATCATTGACGGAATAATGGCGTCAGTTGACGCGGAGATAGCCCGACGAGAAGAGCAAAGAGCTGCAGCAGCGCGTGCGGAAGCTGCCAGATTAGCCGAAATTGAAAGAATTGAGGCAGAGAAAAGGCGCCTTGAGGAAGAGAGGCTAGCAAGACTATCGGAAAATGGTGCACAGACTATTATAACTTATATTGAAGAAATTAAGAACGCAAAGAATGTGCCAACCAAAGGTAAAAAGAAAAAAGGTAAAAAGAAAAAGTCATCATCACCATCTCGCGGTGGTAAATCAAAGACCAAAACAGTCAAGAAAAAGAAGAAAGGTACACCAAAAGGAGCTGATAATGTTGCGAATGATGACATGAACCCAACGTCCATTCTTAAAGAAGAAAGAAGTGGCAAGTGCGAGTAGCGACGGTGCTAAAAAACGCGTAAGATTTAGTTTGTGAAAAATACCAGTTAACCAGAACATTGGTGGCAGTCGGTCTGCCTCCCCCAAAATCAGTAGACGATCCCCGCGATCAAGTCACCGGGTGGGTGGTTTTAAAAGGCGATCAAAGCAGTTCAACAACGTGGTAAAGGAAAAGGGTAAATCAAAAGGAGGTACCCAAATTAACCGCTGTGGAAACCTCCTGAAACTTACGACCCAAAAGCCTCAGAACACCTCACGAGGAGCATCCAGTGGAAGAGGAACGACAGGAACGGTTGTATTCAGTTGGAGGATCTCCAGCATTTGTGCTCGCGGAAGAATATAGGACAAAACATCAATTAGTGAGGAATGTACACTACAAAAACATGTAAAGTGGCTTCAAAACTCATCGCCTTGGGGATAGATTATAGTTATTCCCTAAGTAGCTATTTAAATAAGCAAATGAAAGGACCAACCAATAAAACCAATGTAAAACATACGCTTGTATTTTTTGTAACAACAACTATGGCAGTGTTTTAACAATTCCAAGCTGCAACCACGTAATAGGATTCGTTGCCCCAAAAATCAGTCCAAACAAGTAACAGGGCCAAAGGACACATGTTAAACAATGAAAAAGTGAGCCTTGCTGATTTGTTTGGACGATGTGGGGCAAGAAATCCTATACGTGGCACTTCTACGGCGAATGGGGTTCAAATCATTGGCCTAATATCTGGGTCTGACGGTTCCAAAAAGTTCCATTCCTAATTCTGATCTATTTTCAACCTCATAGTACAAATGGAAAAAAAATTGCACATTTTATAAGCATGATAACAGAATACCGTACAATTGAAGATGTATGTATTTGGTGAGTTATTACCACAGCTTCGAGCGTAATAAAAAAAAATTATTCTTAACACTGCATTTTAACAAACAGTAAAAGTTGCATTTGACGGAACTTTTTGGCAAAACAGTTGCCAGTATAATACTGTAAAATTTACAATATATTGTACTGTACTTAACGCATATAATAACAGCACGTTTTGAAGAGAGTGCCCCAGTGTGAAATTTGTGCGTTTAGCACATTATTGTGTGGTATAAGTTGTCTCTTAAACTATTTCCTGTGAATGCTGGAAGTAGCATGAGTCACGGGATGCGTCATAATTAAGAATGTTTATTTAATTCAGTGATCCCTCGATCATAAATTCATGGCCCCCGCGCTGGAAACGTGAAATTTCTGTCTGTCTTATTATGGAAATAGCACAACTCGGGGATTGAAAAGGTAATACTAGGATTGTTGTTAGCAGAATAGACCATTATAAAATTACATCAATTGCCCTTAGATTAAATTATAATTACACACAGAGAAAAATGCCCGTTTAAAAAGTTTAAGGGGGACATGGCGTCATTGTCATACAATATTAGATTATTTGCAATCACAGCACATGTTCTTTGGAATACAAAGGCAGTGAATATATCAAAATGTTCGGTATGATGATCCTTGTCACAATATATTTGTCATCGGATCAACGACCTCCGTTCCTTAATTAGCAGAGGTCAAAGTCACGGCACCAAGGAAATCAAGAATTCAAACTGACAAATTTTGCCCCCCCCATTTATCTCAAAAAATAGAAGTTTAATTGAAACATAGTGTGTTTCTTAAACAATTACTATATGGAAGATCTGTGATCCTATGAGAGGATTACTAAATTATATTCCGTTTGCCATGGCAAAACCGTTCAAACTCGTCGCCATTTTTGCTGTGGTGCATACACAATCAACTGTATCAATTTCTACAAAATCCTCTCATAGGATCATAATATGTTACAGTCAACTAGTTTTGTGCCACATTGAAGTCAATAGGTCAAAACGTTTTGAGCTAAGTGGGGGGGGGGGCCAGTTTGCACTTCGAATAAATGGCAAAAAAAAGTATAGGTCAATAAAGGTACAGAAGCCGTATTGGTAAGTAATCAATTATAAATGAATTAATTGGCAAGGGGGGGGGGGAGGCGGAAAGGTAGCAAGTCGAGTAAGAATTACTATGGTTGTGAAAGGAAAAACAAATCGGTATTAATGTACTTGTACCCCAAAAATAATGTATTTGGTAATTCTCTGTAAAGAGTCTCTGAAAAACCAATGAAAAACAAAAGTAAATGTAGTGTTGAAAAAATAATACGAAACATAAGAAAACCGTCTTTCTCTGTGCGATTGCTGTACACTTCGATCAACCATAACATCTGAACGAAATGTCCGATTATTACCAATAAAAAGTAAAATACCTCCTGAAAATTGTTGAGAATTCAGAAATTTGGAAAACTACAATTGATCTCTAAAAAAAAATCAAACCTGCGTGCCATGTCCCCCCTTAAAACAGGGTTTAAAAGGTCTTAAATGCATTTTAACAGCGTTTTTTATTAAAATATAAGATTCAATCTTAATATAAATGTATAAGATATTTCTTTTAACTCCGACCAATGAGTGGTCCTGTTACCTATAATCCTTAAATTAACTTTTAAATTCCTGGCATTAGAGTGAGTCAATCTCAGATCATCCTCGCGATGGTAGGGGGTAAGTACACAATGTAGAGTGTATTTCTTTGGTACTCACATTGGATTTCTTTCGAGTGGCCCACATTGTTATGTCTGCTTGAGTTATTGCTGTTTTTTCTCCTCCATATTTGCTCTGTTCCTTAATTGATGCCTCTGGTATTTGTCTGTTTTCTTTGTATTTTATTCCTGTTTGATAAGCAGCTATTAGGTAATGCTGGATAAAGCATGGTTTCTGGCTCCAGGGGCCCGTTCCGGCGAAACTCAGTCGTAAATCTACGTGCCTACTATGTCATGCCTTAAAGTCATACCCGAGTGGACCAATTTATCCCCAAGCACTGTGTAACTGGTATAAAATGCCTGTTTGTGGACATCGCATGATGCTAGTTTACACATAGGGTTACGCATGAGTTTGACGAACGGACCCCTGTTCTCTTGAAAGTTCTTAGACCCATAACAAGGTTGTTTTCAGTGGTTCTGGTGAACAGTACACATGTATTACCAGGCCGGAGAGCTGCTGGAGGACTTTAGCCATCCGGCTAACCATCTTTGAAACAAAGCTACGAATTGTAATGTTTTAACTTGTATCAGTGTCAATTGCAGCTACCTGATTAAAACTTTAAAATATTAATCTGCTCAGTCTTTGAATGTTTTATTTCTCCAAATCCAATGCCTTGTTCAAACATTTTCACTACTTCCCAAACATATCCGGTGAAAGTGGCCTAACGAAAATTTATCCCATTTGTATCTATGGATCTATGGACCACAATTGATGAGTTTAACAGGAATTGATAGAGTAATAAATTAAGGCGTTCCATACGTATACATACGCGTATATAGCGAATGACACAAAAAAATAATTTTACTATTTTTTACTGAATGTTACATTTTTGGGGGCACCCTCTCTGTATGATTTGAGTGGGACCACCCGTGGTTGATCCCATTACATTAAGATTCAACCCATCGTGTCACCAGAGGAAAAGTTTTGGACCATGTCCATTAGTTTGGATATTAAGGCATATTGTGGCCCATTCACCTGTTTCATGAACGCGCACGATCTTGCTTTATGTTTACAACTAAAAGCAAATCTCTTTACATCTCTCAAAAGAGAAACTTTTAGACTTTTGTTCTTCGTATCCATACTACAAATGCTCTAAATTCAATAACATTCTTTCACCTGTTTACAATTGGATACCCTTGAAGGAAATGCGATTATCAGAATATTTTTGAGAGGCAAAGACTTATGTTTCATTGGGCATAGAATTGATTTTTCTCATCTTTTGTAAATTTCGTACTGCCATTTTCAAAGCGTTTCATAGCCGTGGAATTTTAATTTCCACAGTGCACATCCCCGCATTCAATGCTCTACACCCTTCGGAAAAGTACTAGAGGGTGACACGATGGGTTGAATCTACTAAAGTTGATATTACTCACTCGGCCGAATTCGAAAACAACCTTTTGTAACTAAAGTTGAAGCTCCGGTTTAAACCGTTCAGTTGAATGAGAAAATATCTTGGTACCGCATAAACACATTTAGAATCGTACGTTCAGCACGCACGAAACTTATTATACCGATGGAGACGTCAAAGATTGGGATTAAAAAAATAAAACACTGTTGAGCAACGTCATTGGATTTGTGTACGCTTCTGTTACATGTAGTGTAGATCGCTCTCAGTCAATTCCATTTTCGTAAATTTGCAAAAATATAAAAACGGCCGGTTTAAGGCCTATTAAAGTTTGATATAGCTTAAAAATGAGGGATAAGTGAATTCATTTTTTCCCACTGAAAAATTGACGGAAAACAGTTATAGTGTTCACATGCAGGTATGAATCGCCATTGAAGTGCAATGGGGTAGTGAGTGTAAACGGCGGTATCTAATAGGGGGTGCTCGGCGCCACGCCCATCGTGAGAGAGAAAAATAATAAAACAACAAAAAAGACTAAGAAGAAAAAAGGGTCAGGTGTAAAAACTGCCTTATCTAAAGTTAAGACGGGCTGGATTCTGAAAGGGAGATAACTTTAGTACTGGGTTAAACAGGGTTAGTCCTACATGAGTGGACCTTGTTCCTTCAACATACTCTAAAATGTGCTGGAGCAGTGAGAAACTTCCTCATGGATGGCCCGTTCGGTCCATCCATGAAGAATTTCTCACCCGTTACATTAACTTTCCAGTATTTGAAAGGAAATAAGGTCCACTCAAGTAGACTAACCGTGCGTTTTAAACCCAGACTATGTAGACTCCCTTTAAGATACCAGCCCCCTTATTATTAAGCGTGAGTGTGATTTTTGTAAGAGGAAATAGCTTAAAATGTAATCGCATTGCTATCATCAGATATTATTAGTCAGGAAAGAAAATCGGACCATGATTCTACGGCTCGGATTGACCATGTCTCTTCTATATTGACATGAAATTTGAGATAAGATATAGCTTAAATCTCGAGTTTTTATACCTCGTGATTTTTCGATTAAATCAAAACGATTTCCTGAGCTTTTTATTGTATGTAATTGACAGCTTTTAATTGCCATAGACAACATTATGATGGTTTGTTTTTCTTAAAAGCTTTATTTTAAAGAGCTCTATCTTCTGATGCAGTTCCTGGATCAGTTTTCGGCAGGAAAGGAAAATCGGATCCATGATTATCCGGCTCGTATTGACATTTCTCTTCTATATTTACATGAAATTGATATAAAGATATAGCTTAAATCATCGGAGTTTTTATACCATCTTGATTGTTTTGCTTAAATCAAAAACGATTTCCTGAGCTGTTATTGTATCGTACTTGACGCTTTTAATTGACATGACACAACATTAAGGATAGGTTTGTAATTTTCTAAAAGCTTTATTTTAAAGAGCTCTATATCATTATGCAGTTCAAGGCTCAGTTTAAATGACCATTTAAAATTAAGCCCCACCCGCTAGCTACGGGACGAACGGCCAATCGTTCTGTCCCTAATTTTCATTAGAACCCGTTCAGCTTTTTTTTCAAAACCCCCTTTTCATTGGAGTTTCACAAAAGTTAAGATTAATCTTCAAGAATTAAGCAGAAAAAATCATTCTTCTGAAGTTTTTAACACTTCTTAAGAGGAAATGTAAGTAAAATAATATAAAAATAGAACCTAGTGATAAAGGGACTGGGATTGAACTCATAAATCAAAATTCTTTGAAATTTCGGTCTTAAATTGGCTAAAACGATTTAATAACTTCAGAAGAATAATCTGTTAGGTTTCGCTTTAATCTTACGTATTTAGAGAGTATGGAACACTCGAGGTACCAAAAAATCTGGATTTTCGACCAAAATTCAGGTTTATCGTCGATATCAAGATTTTCATCGGACTAATCCAAGATTTTCAAGAGGAGAGAAAACACGTGCATTTCCAGTTTGATAATCCAAGTTTAATTTCGGGCGTCAATTCGGAATGGGTACCCCAGGCACGGCATAGCGCAGGAGGGGACACCCCTCCCGCACCCACGCGGCACTGCGGTGCCGTTGTATGTAGCTGTGTAATTGGCAGCCAAATCCACGCCCCCTCGTTCCAAAAAAATCCTGGATCCGCAATTGGGGTATGAGATAGTAATGAATTTTGTTCTCATTCGGGTAATTTTGTTCTTTTCAATGTGAGGGTACATGTCTTGTTAGGAACGTATACTTGTTACGCCATGCAAAAAAACATCCTATTTTTGATTATTTTTTGGATGTTTGTGATTTAGCAAATCACTGATCCTGGAACAGGTGTTACACGACGCCAACCATTTAGGATTTCTTGCCAAGCTCGTGCTCAGCTAGTTCAGGTAAATTTAGGAACTCGTCCAATTGCCAAATAAATCTAATAAATTTCAGGCAATAATGACCGAGCACACCACAAACCGATGGCCCGGGGGGGGCACTTGTATCACCAAGGTGGATATGATAGGTGAACAAGATAGAAAACGCGTAAAAAGGGTCTCTTTTTCCAAAAGCGATGTACGCGCGTCATTGTTTGGGGTGTCAAAACAGCAAAATATGGAAAAGGGTATTTTTTCCGGTAACCCCGAATTGTGATGTACGCGAAATCAAAATCATCAAAAAATATGTAATTGGAAGTAAAAGCTACATGCAGCAAAGCAGATAATAAGGGGTTATATTATCAAACACAGTGCATTCCTTACTTGTTTAAGGTAGCAAAAAAAACTGACCAAATAAGACTTGCTTATGGTAGTAAAAACAGAAAAAAATGCTGTTTAGGGTATGGTTTTTTAGTCGGTGGAAATACTTGTTTAGGGTGCATTTGGAAGTCCATGTTCACGCATCAAATCCCTTTGGAATAACAAGTGGCCCCCCGGGCGATTTGGGCACTTCCATGGTGGCAGCATGGTGTGGATGTGTGTGTGTGTATGTTTGTTTGCGTGTGTGTTTGTGTGTGTCTGTTGTTGTGTTGTGAATGTGGATCCGGGGGTTCTTGAAGTCTACACCTGTCTCTGTTTTGCGTTTTTATTGTTGATATGATGGAAAGCACAAGGTTTTCTCGTGGAAAAGAGAGCGAAACACACCACACCCACACACACAAAATAAACATACACTGCCAAAACAGTGATTAGAAATACACACTTTTAAAACTTATTTTGCACCTAGTTCTAAAAAAATTAACTATCTGGAACGTGTTTAAAATCTACATGTTTACGGATTTGACATTAGGTGTTTGACATTTAGCGCCAAGTCTTTGAGATTGACATGTTTAATTGCCTATATCAACACGAATTTGCAGAAAAACACTGTTTTTGCAGTGAATTATTTCAGTAAATTGGTGACGAGAACATAAAGAGAGGAGGAATCAGTTTCCTGCCATTTATGAAGAAACTCATTCGTGGCAATAGCACGGTGAAAAACTTTTGAAAATGAAATGCAGAGGGCAAGAGTTGTGTTTCGTATGGTACATTGAAAATTCCTAGTATGATTATGTCTTCCTAGGTATGAAGGTCTTCCTCAACCTCTGGTAATTCAATATGAACAGTAATCACCCAGTATTTTGGTGATCCTTAAAAAAAATTGATAGGGAACATTAGAACCGTTTTGTGTTGATCAGATTGGTCAATAATACAATATAAAAAGGTTCCTGATGTTACTGTTTTAACCAGTTCAAACGGGGCGGCCTTTGGCAGGACTTATACTGTCCTAGATCTCGGATTGAAATATCATAAATTTAAGAACCAATTCTTTGCTCATGAACCCAGACACGACATTCGTCATCGCCGTTAATTAATAAAAAATCAGAAAAATTTAAAAATTACAGTGGAGTTGAGTCTTCAGCTCCAAAAGGTTTGGAATAATAAAAAAACATATCGCTGATAACATAAGAAAACAGGTTTTGTCCTCAAGCGTTTAATAGTTTAAACCAACGACGGACCGTACTAAAGTGTGGACTTCCTGGACTCCACCGCCTGGGCAGCAATGTTTGACCTTCTGTATGCGAATCCTTCAGTGCATAGTATCCTACGCACGGTAACAGCCATTTTTATCCACATTATTGCAGAGATACGGAGGAGGAGAAAATGAACTCGGCTACTGATGGACCCACAACAAAGGTTGACAAAAAGCCATTATTGACTTCCGTGCCTCGGAAATGGGTTACACATACAACAACGCATTTGTACGATTGACTTTTTGCCACGTTGGAATGCAGACCGTGTGTTACTATCATCATAAATGAGCGATATCAGCAGAGAAACCCCAAAAGGACAGCATGCTCAGTTACAGCTGAGCATTGTAATATCTTAGATTTTTTTTCTTGTAATCAAATAAACTATTTTTAGATTTTCTCAATAATTACGCTGCCTGAGGTGGGAGGCTAGTAATTCTAATCGTGGCGGGCAGTTAGGGTAAAACATTAAGATATCACCAGTAGGTTTATAGTATATTTCTTCTGTTGGTGCCTTGGTTACTCTATTTTGAAAGATCATGGAGCGCCAGTGGGGACCAAGTATCGGAAGACAGACACTGACACTGAAAAGATTAGGTTGCAAGAGAACTTGGGTCAGCAAGCATAGAACTGGCCGAGGAGAGAGGGGAGGGGCACCAAGATTACAAGTGATGAAAGGAAAAGAAGTTGAATGAGAAGAGTAAGGGGGAGACACGAGAGGGGGCTAACAACCCTGTAACTGATGGGGACATGAGAAACACATGAAGGGTTATGCACGGATTCAACGTGAAATTTCCTGAATATCTTACGTGGTAGTTAAAAAAGTTGGGTTGGGAATAATGAGAATTAAGACTGCCATCAAACCAGATTGGACACATCAGCCTAAGTACGTTCAAATAGATTAATTTTAAGATGTGATTTTTCCATCTTGCCTTGGGACACATTTTGTTGTCTAAAGGTATGCAACAGGCTTACAATCATTCATATTAACATAATTGAACTAATAATGGTTCCTATTTGTTGTAGGTTGTGTCAGAGGAACATGAAGAGAAGGAATGGGACAGAAGTAAAGTGGCACAGCATAAACAACACAGTCCAGATGTAAAGAGACGGTTATAGGTTACAAACAAAGATGAAACCACCCAGTCAAAGGAATCACTGTGTGTTGGATTCACTTAGATGCTACAAAGGAAATACACAGGTACTCTTTTGAGGGTGGAGTTTCCATCATCGGACACTTTTCTGACACACTTATGAATTCGGAAACCATTACGGAATATTAAAAGCACAGGTGTTTGTTCCGTAAAGTTTATTTCTTTATTTCACTTTATTTAGGTACTACCAGGATTAAAATACACAAAAAGTACACCAAAACGCACACTTACATGTAATTCCATTTCCAAAATGCATAAAGGTGTGTCAGAAAAAAGTGAAGTGTGTCAGCTGGTTCAGGTTATGGAAACTCCTGCTTTTGAGGTCCACATGGAAAGGAAAACAATTTCAGGCATTGTCTTTTAAAAATGCCCTACTGTGCTACAAATAGCACTTTTCAAGACATTAAAGAAACACTGGAACATTTAAAAAAAAAACAAAATGTGTATATTTTAAACAGATTAGGTGTGGGCTGAAACTGCACAACCTTAAGACCAGTTTTGGTGTGGGATGTGTGTGTCCTGCTAGACACTGGAACGCCTCAAAGAACAAGGCCTGAAATTTTGCACACTTAGAGACACTATTAATTCTATTACTTATAGTGCTCAATATCTGACAAGATGATCAAAATAATTTGCAAATTTGCAGGAAACAGCTTGAAAGTGAAGGATAAGTATTTGAAAGTTATTGAATGAAAATGCAAAGTACTCTAACACCATGACCAGCAATAACAAGCAAATAAAGAAATTTTCATGATGATTTTGCTGGTTGCCACATGGGGGTACAAAAAAATGCTTTTAACACTGCCTGCTAATTGCTGGTGAGAGAGAAGTGTTCCCCTAATTAGGGGACACCAATTATTTATGCTTATAAGCTTGGTGGGTGCTTTCCCTTCAGGAGTCTAGGAGATCGCAGAACCGAGAAAAACGTAAAACGGAAAATGCTGCTAACTTGCTGGTGAGCACGTCGTTTTGGCTTTTGAGGGATTAGAGCGGCACTTTGAACCCCATACCCATTGTGCACCTACTATCCCCAAGTTTTACTTGGGGTCTTCATGGATGTCGGATGTCAAGTGTAGTTGGACCTTCCGAATTTGGCAGAGAGGCGCACAAGGTAGGTTGATTTGATGACTCGGATAGTCCCTGCTAGTGAAAAAACTTAAAGGTGCAACGAAGAGATTTAACATCGGGTGTACCACAAAAATTGAAAAGTATGATTTGTGGCCTGAACCTGATGTAAAGCTTCATCAAAAACTTCACCATGATGGATTAAGCTGAGAAAGGTTTCTTGGTACAAAAATAGTGAGATTTTCTTAATTTCGTTATAGGACGCAAATACGAAATTCAGCCTCTATATTGGAAATATGTAAGCCAAAATAAAAATCACCTCTCTTTTACGACATTCTGTTAATCAAATACAAGTTTATAATCTATTGAGTGTATAATATCTATATGGAAATTACAATTATGACACCCATATTTGGGTTGCCTCAAAACTCTCTTGTTGCCACCTCTAAAGTGACAGGAGGAGATTTTTTTAGGAACGAATTTCTCTCAATTTTACTGGATCTGTTGTAGACACCTACCGGACCCGTTTCAAAGGTTTATTGGACAAACAGGTGCTAAGAAACCGGCAAACCTTGTTTGTGAACTTGCCTGCTATCATAATCGGTTTCCCCAATAAAAAACCATTCTTTGACTTTCTTTCGTGCACGACTGAAACTACTAAATCATCTTATTACATAACACGGGTATTGGGCTTATTCACTTCAGGTGTAATCTAATACATTGGTAACATTCCAATATGTAAAAAACCGGGGTTCGAGAAAATTGGGGGCGCTTCTTTCCTGGAAATCTCCTCCATGTCTCTTTACTGTTGTGCAAAGCCGGTGGGTGGCTGCTTTCCCTCAAGGAGATGGCTGAACCAACTGCTGTTAATTACTGGTGGGATGTGTTCCCCTCCAGGAACCCATTAACGAGTTTTGCTTGTTATTGCCGATCGGCTTGCTGTTTGGTGAATGCAAGGTTCCCACCTAATCAGCAAACGAAAGAGAATATCTTTTTAGAAAATCATAACAAAAGTTTTCTTAAATTCTAATGCAATCAAACATCTTTTTCGGTTGGACCCTAACACGTCCTGAGTTTCAATTAAAACAATCAAGTTAACCTATTGCTTTCTATTGCACCTCGGCCGCTTCCCCTCAGACACACATTGCCGTCTATTGCACTCGGCCGGCTTTCCGCCTACACTGTAAAAAATAAACCACCTCGTTTTGGACAAACCACCCGTTTTTAAGTGTCTCCTCCCAATGGAGGATTAGCTTTTGTTATCTCAGCAGAAACAAGTACAAAACGATACAAAAATGGAGATGACACAAATGTACCCAGATGTACTTGATTGTCTAAAATCAATATTATCAATAAACAGAGCAGCCACACATGCAGCATTAGGTGCACTGCCTCATTTTTTTTTACTCGTTTCAGGGAAGCCACTTCAAATGGACCTCGTTATTTAGTGCTATCACAACTGAACACAAAAGGTTAAGTCTCCATTGTTGTGGTTGCTTAAAACGAGGTGGTTTGTCCAAAACGAGGGGGTTATCGCCAAAGAACATTGCTTTTCTATTGCACGGAGACTCCACGTACCATTCACACATAGTTCCGTTTGCCAATTGATCCGCCATGCCTACCTTCCTGAAGTCCCGCAGGGTTTCCCCCATCGTTGACTTACGTTGGACCATTTTGAATTTTCGCAGATGTGTCAAGGTCAAACCCGGATGTAGAGTGTACATTCCGGTCATTGCTTCATATTGACTTTCAGGTTTTCACTCTCCCCACAGAAGACAGTTGAAAACAATTGCGTTCTATTGCATTTGTGACATCTTGCCACGCAGGAGACCTATTTTTTGCCTATTGCCTGTGCTACTAAAACGCTTTTTCTGCCTGTTTTTTTTCTCTGCAGGGAAATGCCTCACAGGCCGTGAAGCACTAATTGCTTGGTATTGCCGGGTTGAACTTAGGAGAAACTTTATTGCCTTCGATTGCCTTCGGACGTCCTATAGCTGTCTACCCTGTGACATGCTAGGGTTATTACTGATTTGCCGACACCAATGTATTTGCCGAAGGAAAGGCAAATTTTTGCCTACAGAATTCTGTTAACTGGGGATGTCACACACCCCCGGAAAAAAAAAGAGTCTAGAACGGCCACTAGATTTAGCTGTGATTTCCTTGTTTCATTTGTACTTTCTAAAATGGTATACTTCATAATTAGAAATGACACAAATATTCCCATTGATTGTGCATGGCACTGCCCTTAAACATTTATTTTGATGTATGTTTCAATTTCTTGACAGAGGAATTGCTCCGTTGTTACTGGTGGATGTTGTGTGTTGTGTTGAACGGTAACCAACCATTGGTGTCCAACATAAACCCTTTTCTACGGAGAGGAGGGTGACGCATGTGGTAGTTATTACAGGGCCACATCTCAGATGGTTCTGTGGGTGTTAAAGCAATATTAGGCACATTTTTTTGAAGAGCGTCCCTCAATTTTCAAAATTTGATATTTTTGCAGAGTTATGTTGGAAATTGTCTACGGCACTATACCTGCAAACGAGAATGCTAAAAAAATGCGTATTTATCATACAATATCGATTTGTAATTAAAAGTGGGATCCCAGATTGGACTTAACGGCGGAGCTGGAAATCTACGTTTATGTCCGTCCAGATGAAATAGTTCCACCTCAAGAAAATAACCTCTAACTTGCCTTGTCTGAACCATAAAACAACTAATGTATTAGCGTCAGAATGTCATGCTTAATCATCGCCATGTTGCTACATCCAAACATTGACGAGACACACAATGGGTACAGTGAAGCTTTGCGATTTCAATTTGCCCCATATCAAAGACCATGAGGAGAGGGGCAATTCTGATTTTTAATCATAGCTCCTGCTACAAATTAAATCCAGAAGTGAGTACCCGAATAAATCCGCAATTAGCCCCACTGAGATTTTAACCGGGGACCAATGTGTCCAAAGGCAACTCTCTAACCGTAACCCTGCCACTCTCACCTTTTTATCCTCCGAGCCAGACTGTATATTGTGAGGACATACTACAGATCACAATTATACAACGTCTTTCATTGTACTTGCACCCCCATAGACAACAAACTACCCCAAAATTTTATTATGGTATATTGTGTGGTACATGTATGTGCTTAGTTGTTAGATAAGCGAGTAGCAATACCAACTGAGAGTAACTACTCAGTCATATACCACAAAATACCACAGTAAATAAACAACAAACTGCACGCATAGGCCCCAATGTACATGGGCCGCCGAGAGAGTTGGCAGGCCCGGAGGGAACCTTGGAGTTATAGGCTTACATGGCACCGGTGTGACGCCGGCTTTCCAATGGATGTACCAAAACTTGATATATCATGATAAGATCACATACCACAAAACTACCACAAATATTGTAAAGATTCTGTTAATTACCATATACACAAATACCACAACATTTACATTGTGTGGTATTTTGGTCTAGAGAGCTTGTTTAGGGCTAGCTTTTAAGGAAGTCTTCCCTTGGCATTATGCCTCCTTTCTATCGTGTCCAAACACAATGTTCTCAATATCATCTAGCCAGAGATGGGTACAACATCTGGCTTCTTACTGACTTCTGCAAGTGTTTCTTGGCTGTGGCAATGTGGCTCCAACATTGGGCAACAAGAGAATGTTCCATTGTCTGTGAGTGTCTGTTCCACAACCCAGGTAACAGGTAGTGCCCTGGTTATGCTCTTAATGAGACAATGGCGGCCAATTAAGCCCCTTCATATAGAAATGAATCAAGTTAGATTGTAGCAATACAGACGGAAAACTTGAATTTAGGCACCTTGGCCGGCGGGTCACATTTTTCTTTCCTGCCTTTCCTGTGTCCTTAATGCCCCGATTTTGGAAAACAAAGCTAATTATATTATGGACGCACTGAATTTCAAATTTCACAATCAGAAAAAAATAAAAAGTTAAAAAAAAAAATGAAAAAATGGACGGCATGTAAAACACATTCATAAAACCACCAATGTTGATTGGAAGTGAACTTCAAGTTTTCCACCAAAGGCCAGAATAAATCTTAATCATCGGGGTCCATATTTTAAGGAAACTTCTGTAGACCAAGGATCAGGTTTTCCTGCAAAAAGTACTTGAAAATGAAACAATTTTATGGCACGCAATGCAGAAGAAAGTGGCACAATAAATAGGTTTTATGTTTCCAAAATCTCGAGAATGTAAATTCTATATTCCCCTTAACATCACACACACCAACACACATGACCAACTGGCGCTAAAAATTGGCAAGAGTATGGATTGCAGTTCACAGAAAAAGTTAAACAATTTGCAAAAATCAATCCTGATCACTTTCCAAAATGCAGTAAAGTTAAAATTATCCCACAATCCCCCACATGTATCTTTCTCTCCAAAAGGTAAGAACAGCTAAAAAGCCCAAAACTCAAAGATTAACTATTTTTTACATTTTGCGGTTTAACAATCGTGTAGCTAATTGGCATAGTTTTAATCTCAAGGTGTGCTCTGATTCCCTAATAATGATGGCGGGGGCAAGACTAGTGTGTTCTAGAACGAGACCTGCTTTTTTTCAATTGGTTGAATTCAAGGTCCTGAATAAACTCTCCACTGAACAGACCCCTATCTAGATCTTGTTTATTTTAGGGCAGCAAGGCAAAGAAATAGGGGCTTTGTTTAAAAATGTTTAAGAGATTGAACTTTGGCTTGGGTGCACTAGACAGGCAAGTAATAGACCTTACAAATTCTATAAGGTATTTTCCCCAAGAAAGATCTTCCAACCATGTGACCCAGCCGTTCCTAGCATGGAGAGGAGGCTACTCTTACCAAGGAAAATATCGATAGAATTATTGGACTGCCAAACAGGCCACCACAAAAAATAATTATTTTAATCATATCCATTGTACGCTGACCTTAACATCCATGTTACATAACTGGGTCCCTATTACCTTTCCTCACACTGCTGATCTTCATGAAGAAAGTAAGAATAAAAATAAATGTGGCCTCTGCAACGATGGGTATCTAGCCACACTCCATTGATTTTACAAAAGATTATAGCTTTGGGATTCCATTCCACTTGCCGATTTCACAGGTCATGATTTCAAAGCCTTTTTCATTCAACTACTACGCAAATGATTCATTTCCGCTCTTTTTTAAATTGGAATATTCCAAATATCGCTTCATTAAAAGTAATAGGGGGGGGGGTGGTGGGCAGAAATGGTCGGTTGTAAATGAAGGTTTGCACAAGGACAGCTGTCTTACTTACTTACAGGAACAAGTTAACCTGTTCAGATTATAACTGACCGAAGGTTGGACAAAAGTGATATCTTTGGACAACTGCAAATATATACCTGAAGACAGTACGTCTTTACTTTTGATCATCATCCCTGCCCATCCCAGCACCAAAGATCGCTCTTCAGAAAACGAACTATAGGCAACTTTAAAGGGGCATTTCCCATCCACAGCCTCATCCCCCGATCCACAGCCTCATCCCCCCGATCCACATCCTCATTCCCTCCCCGATCACAGCCTCATCCCCCCCCCCGCTCCACACCTCTCCGTCCTATTTTCACAATTTGGCAATAATTCTTGTCCACTTTTGAGCAGTGAAATGACAACTTTTTTTCCATCGAGACACCCAGATAGGTATTAGGTTTCACTTTAGATACTTCAACTTTCATCTAAACAATTTCTACATTCTTCAGCGTGGTCTTGGTAGCAAAAGGCTCATTCTTCCAACTTAAGTAAACCAGTGAAGAAAGCCCCATCATTTAACTGATCCCAAGATCATTGTGTTCCAGCATCACACTCCGGTAACAGGTCCAAGAAGGCGAAGGAATCATTTGGTGAAAAACGAAGTATACCAGCGGGGTGCAGGTAAGGTTGTGGTGGCTCGAATCAATTTGGCCATTCAATTAAAAATATCATTGTTATTGGAACTTTGATTGATCTGACCCAATCAGCACCCACCTTTGACACGTTCATCCATCAACACAACAATTTCTTCATGGGAGTTACCTGTGAAAGTAGCTGTTTTAATCCACGGAGTACACCCGCATGGGTAACCACATCCCGGCCGCAACAATTGGGGGGAAATCATCTACCTAGGTACACACGCAGTAGCTCAACCACTAGTCACCCCTGCGGGAGTACCTGCGTGGGTAACTCCCATCAAAATGAGCTTTTGAGCTTTGTGTGATTATTTAGTAACTTTATCCATTTTTAACATTTTGGTCACACACATATTATATGGTTTTACACAAATGTCATATAAGAGGGTTTTGGTGGATGCTCACCTCAAATAATAGATGTTTCTAAGCTTGAAAATGATCATAAAATCGTAAACAACAATGGAATGTTTGGCGCCCTCTTTGGTCCAAGTGCTGCCTACTAGGTAGCCTTGAAGGTACTCCAGTGGGAGTAGCTGCAGAGGTACTCCACTTACTGGTGACTTATGGGTACTGTCAGTCACCTAGCAGGCAACTGCAAGTACATATAGGATGGGTACTGCTACGTAAACATAGCTGCTATCCATCCCAGTGCTTGTTGTACTTTTGCAGTACTTCTTAGTTTTAGGTAACTGCAATCATAATCATCAAGGGGATACCCTTGGAGAGAGCTAAGAGTACCCTGGAGTACCTAAGCTCCTGGGTTACAACAAACCGTGAGTATGGAATCTTTGCCGTGATCTGATCGTCCGGCTTTCAATGGTTGCTTGTTTTCATTTCAACTGTGGCCATTTTCCATTAAATTTGAAAGGTCTGGTCTAATTATTTGCTTCAAATACTATAACAACATTATAAATTAAGTTGTGTCCAAAAAAAATATTATTACAATATTAGGTATTTGAAAGTTTAAAATAATGAAATGTGAACAACGTTGGAGTTTGAACCACCACCCATCACTTTGAGGACTTCGCTACCCACACACCACCCTCAAATTTTAATTGATTTTTGTTAAAAAATAGGCAAAATATAGTTTTGCTACCAATTTACATAAGACCGTATGGCCCGGCAATTAAAGGGGCATCTTTGTGATCCCAATACCCTCGTACCCTGACCTTACCTAAAAAAGTTGAGATTTGTATATCATCCAAACACATTAGCCTCTAGTAATCAAGTTCTTTGTACCTACCCATCTAAGCTGCAAATTCAAAAACAGAAGTGCTGAAATCACAAAATGCACCTTTAAGTGAAAAGTATTATTAAAATTAATAATGGGGCGGTATCCACCCTCACATGGAAGATATTACGATGAAGCATAATCTCATAAAGCTTTTTAGAGCTAGATTATTTTTCTATTGTTTTTTCTTGCTCTTTCTTTTTCAGGTTACAAAACTCTTGCTCTCTTCCAAGGAATTGCAGATGCTTACATCCATACTACACTCATTAAAAAGTGGGACATATGTGCAGGAAATGCAATCTTAAATGCATTCCAAGGGACAATGACTACCCTTGAAGGAAACAGTATTAATTATGATGGACATGGTAGTCAAGATCATAATCCAAAGAACGAAGGTGGTTTGCTAGCAACGCTATGGGAGCCAGAAGCTTACAGGGAAAAGTTAGCACCAGTTTTAAAGGCTGAAAAGCACCGATAGTCAATACAAACTCACTTTCAACAAGATCAGTTGTTAAGTCAGAGAGTGGTGGGTAGAAACAGTTGCTGCAATCTTCTTAACCCTATTATCACAAGTCAAGCTGGTTAAGATGATAATCTGTGCCGATTGTGATGGGATATTACATGTAATTTCAATCTGTTTGTTGTGTCGCCTGTTAAAGGTCCATGGCCCGATAGCCTCGTCCCCAGGGACCCCAGATTTTACAGAAAGTGGTCAAAATTTTGGTATCAGAAGAAAGCTACTATTTTTCTCATTTACCTTGTGAAATCTTAGGGCTAAAGAATGTTTGGTTTGGATGTTATGAGCGAAAATGTGCCCTTTTTTGGTCGGCCAATATTAATTTTACACAGTACTCTATGGGGATAGCAAAATCACGTTTTTAGCTCGAACATTAAAACGGGTTGAAATATCGGCACAAAACTTTACAGATGGGGTTTTGGGGTCAAGGCCATTCTATCAAGATGAAAAACTTAGACTTAAATCGGGCCATCCCCCTTAAACACTTAAGTGCCCAAGGGGAGGTCCATAGTACCAAACATTTGATTTTCTAGCGATTTCTCGGTTACGCAATCAAATTTTTCAAATACAAAAAAAATTAAATCCGCCCACGGCTTCATTAGAATAATTAGGTCGGGTCCCTAGGAACCCCCCCCCCCCTTGGGCACTAATGGAAGTGAAAAAAAACCAAGCTATTTTACTAATTAAAACATTAAAATAATTAAATCTAGGGATTTATTTGCTTAGGGGGCAATTAATTAATAATACTTAAATCTAATAACCTTTTATATGCTGATAACATCAATTTTAATTTTGTCATGACCATGCTTTTTAACTGTGTAAGTCTATGGGAAAGACCAAGGTGAATTTGAAGTTTCTGAGAAAAATACAAGATGGTATAAATTTGGCTATATTTTGCAATAATTATTTTTATTGGTTATTCTAGAGTAGATATGATGAATTATTTTGGTTCAAAACCTTATATTGGAGTTGCTGAGGATGGAAATGTGCAAACCACTTTTTTTCGGAGGGTGACAATTTCAATTGGCCATAGGTCATAGGTCAAAGTTCGGATTTTCATTTTTATTGTGGGTATGTGGATCTTAGGTGACCGCCATTTACTTGTGTTAGTGTCATGATCAAACTCTCATGGGAAAGTGGTTATCTGGGTTGGGTCCCTAGGACCCCCCCCCCCCCTTGGGCACTAACGGAAGTTTTTTTAGCTTGGGCACTTAAGTGTTAAAGCAGGAAGCCACACAGGGATAGCTTTTTCCACTGTGTGGTGTGGCCATAAACAGAGGTTAACAATTGGTCATGCCGTAAACAAAGGTCAACAATTGGTCATTTCTCACATATGCATTGACTGGTTAACTTTATACTTGTCAAAGAAATCACAGGCCCAAGGCTCATATGTGGTGTAAACGGGTTGACCTCTGATGACCCCTATGTGAACATTGACCCATTTTCTAGAAAATCACATGCATGTAGAATATATTGTGATCAATCAGCAGGAAATACTCATCGGGTTTGTGGTCCTTTTTGTGGTGACTTAAAGACACTATCAGTGATTTGCTAAATCAGCAAATCGAAAAAAATCATCAAAAATCAGATTTTAGCATGTATGTAACAAGTACATGTATCCTAACATAACCTGCAAATGATAAGACCAGAAGCAACCTAATAAGGACAGAATCGGAGATTTTAGTTATTACTGTCCGAACGGACACTTACTACAACACGTAATTGAATGGAGAATCGTATCTTGGAACACTGCCGTTTTCTTCCTTTTCTTTCAATTCTACAGCTGGAAAAGGTAACTTATGAGAATTCTACAGACTTATCCTTCACTTTGAAGCTATTCCTGCAAATTTCAAATATTTTTCAAATCACTGATAGTGTCTTTAAAGCCTGGTCTTGTTGGAAAGTGCAGTGGTACTCCAAATTTTGGTAGACGTTTCATATAGAAGTCCAAAGTATACAAATAAGGTAATGCCATTCATTCCGCCAAAGCACTACTGCACAACGTTGTGCAGTAGTGCTTGACGGAATGAATGGCAATACCTCATTTGCATCAATGGGACTTCTATATGAAACGTCTACCCAAATTTTGCAAGGTTAATTGTAATACTGACATCTTGGTTGGATACCCAATTAGCATTTTTGTGTCATCTGCAAGAATTGCAGAAGGCACATAGGGATTAGCCTGGTCGTAATATGTCTACAGTGTGTGTGTGCGTGTCTGTGGTCAAAATGTTAACCCTTAATAAATTGCATGCTGTATGAGTTCCGTAAGGGCTACGACTTGGTGGAAAGGAGGGGCGGGCTGGGGTGACATGTTAATGACCTCATGTGACCTTGGTGACCTCATGTGACCTTTGGCCCCATTCACAAACTGCGACGGCAGATGACACTCGCGGTCCGGGACCACAATGTATTTTTTTTTCTATTACTTTGTTGTCAAAATTCTTTGCATTTGTTCACAGCTGTTTGACCCTGTACAAATTGTCTTTTACTTTTGAACAATTTTAAGCAGTGGTGACATAATTTTGACAACTGATAAGTAGGGGCAGGCAAGAGGTTTTCCCCATTAGTAAACATAGAAAAATCAATTGGTAAATCTTGCAGGTCATGATTTGTATGTTACAACACCCCATTGCTCAATCTCAATAGAAATATGTGTAAAAATAATTTAAAGAAAAATCATGCTTGCCCATCTGAAATTTCATAAAATTTGCACAGGATGTATAGCCAGTGGAATAAATAATCCAAATCAATTGTGGGGGATCATGTTAGCACAGTGGGCCTTCCCTCGCTTCGCACCACTGTGGTCCCAGGTTCGACCCTCGGTCTGGCCTGCGATTTCATGTGCGTTTGGTTTCCAGTCCATACTGTCCTCCTGTTTCTAAAACTGGGCTTTCTTCCCTAACGTGTATATGATAATTAATTGAATTGAAATAAAGAGTCTTTGTGACACTAAAATGACATGATTGTGTTGATGTGTCGTTAAATACTAATACCTCTTGCTCCTCCTCCAAATCGGTTGTCAAAACTATGTTGCAAAATTGATGTTTTTTTCTGGTTTTGTCATAAGACTTTCAAACAGCTGTGTGTTGTAAAAGAGATGGGTAATATATCATTCTAATTGGAATTTTTGAAGTGTTGTTGTAATTCTTGCACATTTGCAGTGTATGTAGCAGATTCACTGTACTATATTTTATGCTCATCCACCAAGGACCAGTTCGGTGAGCTGCACATATCGTCGCCCACATCACATACTGTCTTATCTGACGAAATGCCGTTTTTGAGAAAATCGCCATTGAAATTCTACCGGGAGATTTCTTGTTTGTACTATGGAATTAAACATCATAATTTACTTTTTAATTTTGCATTATGAAGAAAACATTCTGAAGTTTTAAATTTTAACCTTTCTAGGTTTTGAAAGTGCAATTGTATTTCTGATATAAAGCTACAAAGTCATAAGTCTGTATGTGAAACGCAAAAAAGTCGTATTTTCACATACGATGCTAATTTCACTGTTATATTTCAATGCGTTTAGATCTCTATGTGAAACACGCCATGTTCACGCACGAGGCAGATACGATGCATATAGATCTGTATGTGAAAAGCGTAAACAGCTTGTTTTATGAACAGCGTTAATTATACGCCTGTTGAAATTACGTGCAAATGAAACATACGACAGTATGTGAAACCGCGATATGCAGTTTTGAGCTTAATTCTTAATTAATATCTCACTAATTAGGTCATTTTCAAGATTGTAACTTTGTGCATGTATAGACCATAACATTATAAGTACATATGCAAAATATCTCAAAAAAGTAAAAACTATCAGATAAGACAGTAAGTGATGTGGGCGACGATATATTGCATTAACATGAACTGACCCTGTGTCCACCGGGTATCATATTATACTCTGGCTCATAATTTCTTGGACAGTTTAGGACGTACACCCGCTTCCCCACCAAAACGGTGCAGCATCGTGTTTTGCACGTACATTGTAGACGTGCAGTACACACACCGCTCAATGCATGCGTTTGTTATGGCCAAGAAAATATGACCCAGAGTATAATCATTAAAAAAAAACTGGGTGTGTTGTCTGATAACAATGGTGAATGAAAGCTACTGAACTGTGCCATGGGAGGCGAGATTATTGGCTTACATTCATTGAACCATATCTCAACAGTCGCATCGTCGGTGGCATATCAATTGATGAGAAATGTATGCTTGTGAGAAAGACAGCTCTTTAAAGCAATACCACTTTATAATGAGAATTTTATGAGTAGCAGCATGGATACTGATATTGGACTCGGTCATAGAGTCATTTGTGCAGCGAGAGACTAACTGGCAATGCCATCACAGCTTCTTCATTCAGCGTTTTGATTGCTGTCCTCCAGTCACCTGAACCACTCAATGATTTTATGATTGGCCATTCCCTAAAGGGTTTCATTTGGGTATCAAAGTAACTGCATACACATTGTAGTTCAACTTAAAGGTGCGTGTTCCGATCGTATTGGGACCCCCCCTGATTACCCCTACACCCGGAGTAGTACGTCTTTTTATACAGATGAAAGGCCTATTTTTCCTCATTGTCCTCCTGAAATTTGAGCCTTCAATCCATTTCATTGCCAGATTAGAACAAAAAACAACAAATTTAGCTAACCATCATATTACACACAGTGTGGAATGGGCTTGCAAGCGCATTTAGGCCATTCTTGGGTCACTGGTTTGGTGCCGAAAGGGACCGTGATGATTTTTTTACTTTCAGCCCAATGCTGGTTTGTCACCGTACCAAATCTTTTAAATATTACTTTTTGCATTATTAATAAACCTTCTTCCAAACCTAACCAAAAATAAATGTTTTTCAAAAAACACTTTGTAGATTGGTTAATTTTGGTCATGGTTGCCCCCCCCCCCAAGTTTGCTCATGTGTGTGACCATCTGATGATCACAATTTGACCGAACTTTATTTGCGCCCCCAATTACAGAAAACCATCAAGTGAAAAATGGATATATTAATTTTGGTTCGGCTTAGACTCAAGGTTATTAATAATGTAAAAGTAATAACAGATTTATGTTGACAAAAACTATTTGTGGAAAGGTAAAAAATTAAACCGGTTTTGGTCACAAACGTGACCGAAGAATGGCCCATATTGCTTCTACCACAAAAACCACAAGTGTGTTTTTCCCAGCGGTTACTTTATGGGGTGTAGTGCAAGTGCTAGTGCCAGGCTCATTATCAAGGAGAGAACACAAAACACACAAATCGACCAGGTCCTTTACATTTAATTCCTCATATATTTTTGAAGGTGAATTGTATATGCAGCTTAGACCGATTAAAAAGTAAGGACTCCATTGTTTGTGACTGTACACCCAACAGCAGCTCTGAAGCCCTTCCCCTTCACCAGTTTTTTCCTTTCATTTTCTATAATAAACGAGTATCACAGTGTTAAAAATTATATGACAATCTGTACATAAAGGTGTGTCAATCCAACCAGTGGATCATTTGCTAATGTGGTTGATATTCAGTAAACATCCATTGCATGTTGATGTCAATCATATTCTAGCAGGTCCAGGCACATAAGGATATTAACTATTCTTGTGGCCTTTATTAAGGACCTTGTACACGAAAATTCATTAAATTTTTTAGCGCTCGATTACACACGCATGGTACGTTATTTGTTTTGCACACAACATTTCCTATGTAGTTCCATGCGTTGGCAGCTCCTGGATCCGATGGCCCTGTGCATTATGGGAAAGTTTTCTGAGTCTGCTGTTGTACACCCCCCCTATTCAAAATAAAGTGTTATTTTCCCTTCAGGTTTACCATTGTAATGGCATTACTTCCTGTGACAAAGTGGCAATATGCACATCTATGTCTTTTGTAATACCACTATAAACTTTTTCTGTATATGTTACAGAGACAACTGGCCACATTTGGAAAAATTTGCCGCCGTCATGATTTTTCAAAATCGATATTTGCATGTTTGTAAGGGCTTTTATATACAAATCCCTCACCCCTCAATGAATGAAGGGACCAAAGCGCTTCCTGATGGGTAAACAAACGTTGTTGATAATTTAGCGTCGCCAGCGATGTTAAATTCAGCTACGATAAATATGGGCGTTTAACACAAGAACACGCACACTGTATGCAGGTTTCCCATGCGAGGCACACTGTTTGAGTGGTCTATAACCTTTGTGGTTTTTTAAATAATCAGTGAGTACGAGTCAAAATTATTCATGTAATTAGACACATTTTTTGATTAAAGTTATGGAAAAGCTTAAAAGTTGGCCTACAAATTACCTACCTGGATGTCTTTATCCTCATAGCAATGTCCCTATCTTTTTTGGGTATGTTAGTTTATTGTAAAATTAATCCTCCTGTTCTTCCAATGGCCTATAGACTAATCATTTGAGAGCAAATTGAAGAAATTTCATTTTTGTGAAAAGGTGCCAGTGCCGCATTAAAGGTGGCATACTCACTATCGCCACTATATAAGCACACAAAAGAGAGTTGCGGATTTTTTTGCTTACATGTAGTCCGGTATCATAATAGTGGCATATAGTGGTGTATCTCAAGTATGTAATGCCAAATTTTATTTTTCAGTGGCGCCAAATCAATTTATTATTAATTTATTATTAATCAGGGACTGGAAAAAATTGAAGAAAGAAGTATTTTGACCAACTGACAAAATTCCTAAAATTGCCATAAGTGCACATAGCCAATTTCGATCGGGGCACTGATTTGACACAGACACACAATACTGTTGAAAAGTGATATCACTAAATCTAATAGTGAGGCCGTTGTGTTTTGTTAGACTTCATGCATTTTGGTGGTGTTTATACACAATGACTGCATTAATTTGGGGGGGGGGGTGGATTGAGGTAACCATTTTTTTCCAATTAACCTTAGAGTAACATTTGTGAGTATGTAATATAAAATGTTGTAAAATATATTTCAATTTGAAAAATCTTTTTCAGAACATTACTAAAAGTCAATCATGTGTTTTCTCCAACTAGAATACTTAAGTATGTTCAATAGATAAGCTACTAAGCTAATTTCAAGTTGCTTAATTTCAATGCTTTTAAAAAAAATATTTTTAGTACATTAAACCATACTAGATGTTTTTATATTTGCCGGGAAGTAATAAACTGAATTTGACAGAAAGCAGCGCATGTTCCTGCCATTTCTTATGTTCTCTATAACTGAGACGAATATACCTACAGAGATCGGAAGCAAAGCTGTAGTCCATTGTTACAGCTCGAGCGTATCGCACCAGTCTGTGATTCGGCTTGCAATGACTTGTCCGCACGGTGGCAACTGTGAGCACCTTAAGTTTTCATGAGCGAGGTATCCTGCAAAGCAGGCAGTTTACCACAACCCAATTCTGTGCTTCAATTCATGACCTAACTTGAATATAATGTTCTTGAGACCCCGCTCACTTAACACTTTTGTGTTTGGCCTGTCATCAATACTTCTTTTTCATAAGACATAAGTAAAATTAAAATAAAATGTCAATTGAGATCTCAATTCTGGGTTTAAAATATTAGTTTGAGAATAAACTGGTCCACATTTGTTTCAATTCGTGGATATGAAAGAGAAAATACAACATTGTAATCAACTCAGTATATTTTGAAGATATCCAAGCATGTCATTAATACATTGAAATTTGAGTAAATCCTACTATAGTCGACAAATGAGTGTATAAAATTGGGGTCATTTAAATTATTCCATGGCTCGATGCAAAAGTAATTGAGTACTAAACTGATGTCTCAAGGGCTTTTGACAAATAATACGCACGTGTTAGCATCATTGATTTAAACAAGAGCCCGCCAACTCAAATCTTGGGGTTTACATGTACATTGAAATGTATTGAATACGATTACTGCTTCTCGATCTAGTCGAGGGATTCGTTGAATTACCAATAACAATATCGTACCACACTGCACGCATGCAAACATCCCATGTTCTTGCTTCGAATCTCTGTTTTTTTTTTTTTTTAGGTATATAGTTCGTCCTCAGCTCTATAATGTTTGGAAATTTCCTCCAAAATTAGTATTTCCCTCCTAAGCCAGGGAAATCCCCATTCCCATTTATTCAGGGCATGCATTAATGTGACTGATGGATTATGATCCTGTCATATGATACGGGAACAAAATGACTGCCATTGAAGCGTAAAACGACTGAGCAACTTGAACTTTGCAGGCATCTTGTTTACCTTACAATTTCCATTTGCAACATGGAATGGTAAACTATTACATTAATAGCTGGTTGTAGTGTTGTCTTTAACTTGTAGGATGACCATAAATGAGTGAATCATTTCACAGCTGTTTACTCCATGCAGAGTCCACGTTTATTTTTAGAGCAACTTAGCAGTGGCGACACAATTTTGTCAACTGATATAAGTAGGGGACATGTAAGAGCTATTACCTCTGCAATGATACATGTAGAAATAATCCATTGTGGGAATCTGGCCATATAGGCCTACTAAGTCAAGATTGTAGAGTTAAAGCACCCTCTATATCTCCACCTCCGAGAGACGTGTTTAAACTACATTTAAAAGAAAAATCATTTTGCCACAATGGAATTTCGAACAATTTTACACATGGATAAGTTCAGATGAATATAAGTAACCAAATAGTTGCAGAAGTGTGTCGTCATTGATATTTTTTGTTTCATTCTGGTTTTGCGCCACTAATAAATGAACTTTTAAACAGCGGTGATGTCAGGTAAATTGAGTTATTACAGATATGGCATAATACACACCAGATATATTATACCTGCAAAGATGTTAATTCCAACTTAAGGACATGTCAAACCCTGGAGTTTCGCCAAGATCTATTTTTGGGGTTTTGTTTTTTTTTCTTGTAACTTTGCCAAATATGTTGATTTTGTAGTATACATTTCTAGAAGAATTTTGCAAATTGAACATTAAGAAAATCTGTGGTTTTAGTAAAAAGTGACTTTTCCACACCATTTCACCTGGTCTCTTTTCAAAATACTCTTATATCTTTGAACTTCAAAATTGAGTATGTTGATGCAGTTATGAAAATACAAATCCTTTAAATTGCATTTGAAACCAACATCTTTTGTTCTCTAACTCCAGAAATCTGATTGTCATCTGGTCTAATTTAGCGCTTTGTTTACCTTTTCAAATATTATTTTTTGTTTTTCCAAGACGCGCTTGCGTAAATTACATTAAACACATGCCGGCATCTTCATGACACAGCAAAAATTCGCGTTGCGATGCTGTGCCTTGCGCCTAACCGTACGCAGCAAAAATTTGCGATGCGGCGATCTGTGCCTTGCGCCTGACGGCGTGAAAAGTGCTTAAATTCCCGCCGTTAACTCCATGTGGTTTTTGTGACTAAATGTTCCAATATCTGTTTTAAATCGGGGCAAAAAATACAGGCTCACAGGATTGTCTGCATCGGTAAACCTTGTTGGTAACGATAGAACACAGTTGATTTTTAAAATGTGGCAACATCAGAAATTCCTTGTAAAAACAAAAGTCACTAGGGCGTGTAACCCTGCCCTAATTTAGCAAATCTGCACCTTTTACACATAGTTGCCCAATACAACCACGTGATCATCAAAATATGACAATTCACTGTAATTAACTCAAAAAGGATCATGAAATTAATTTAATGCTACAAGCCACCTACTTGCGTTGGTTAGCACATCCAGGCCCATAAACGGTGGGGGGGCATGCGGAACACCCCCCCCCCCCCCCCCCAAATTTCAAAACCCCCCATAAACCGGCCCTAAAATGGCTGGCTACAACGCCAACAAAAATGCAATTTTCCGAGCCTAGCAAGCCAAAAAATTAGGGGGTTGTTATGCTATTTTGTTGAAAAAAGAAGGTAGACTATATGGTCGCGGTGAATAACGCCATACTTTGCTGCTCAACGGCAAATTCGAAGGCACTAGAACCTATAGGACACAGAGTTTAAAATGCTCAAATAAATTAATTGGAATCTTTCCCTAATTTTTGTTGATTGTTTATAGCCTACGAAGAATGACAATAAAGATATAGTTTTTAGCCTCTGCCTTGCATCTATCATGTCATATCACATATTCATCAACTCACTACACCTTATTGTTGTACTCATAATGCTGTGGCTCATGTTATACACAGGGCTAGAATTTCGGCGAGAATCGATTCTCGCAAAGATTCTCGTGAACTGATTTGCGTGAATCAATGTTGATTCTCGTAAACTTTAGAACAAAACACAGCTAGCGAATTAGATAATTCCTACAAATTTTTTTTTGGAAATCAAGACTGATTCTCGCACACAGCGACAAAATTCTACCCTTGATACAGGGTAGCCACAATTTGCGCACCCACTTTATCTGCTCCCAGTTGAATTCAGCAGCCTTGTCGGAAGAAAGTACAGAATCACATGCACTTTATTCCGTCAAGGCTGCTGAATTCAACTGGGAGCAGATAAAGTGGGTGCGCAAATTGTGGCTACCCCTTGATACAACATGATAGATACATGGCAGAGGCTAAAAACAATACATTAATTTTTCTATAAAAATCACAGATAATTATAAGAAGTTATAAATCTGTCAAGGTAATTTATTAAATCTGTTTCATAATTAATATGTGTATATAAATTAACTTTTTAATAAGTGTTAATTTAATTTTTTGATCATGTAAATTTCAATTTGGGTCATGTTAAGTGCTAGAAGTCAAACCAATTCATTTCTCTTTTGTTTTTATGGTATCACCGTATGTTATTACAAACTGTGAGTTAATTGTTATCAAATAACATGCAATATATACGCTAACATGACATAAGGCCTCAAAGAGTATTGTCGGATTTATTTTCAAAAGAAATAATATTGAGTATGTAAATGGTTATTTGTGTATATGCTGCTTGAAAAGCATTACGATTCTACAATAATTTTGGTACGCCTTACCATTATGTACATTCAGAAATTTTGTCAGCCATTGTTGGTTTGTAGTTGATGCCAAGTAACCTATACTCGATCCATCTGATATGTGACCCCGTACCATTCTTGCGGAGGTGAAAAATTCAATGAGGCGCAGGGACTTCTGTTAATCATGTTATTGTGAGTAATGTTAAGGCTTGAAATACACTCTAGTGCGTTTCCATACTGAATTACAATTTATTTAGGGTGGCCGTTGAGTGAGTTAAATACAGTGTCCTCCAAGATCATCCGGTGTGGCACTGCAATTTGAATATTTCTTTCATTTCCCAGTAGAGCCCCCTCCGACTTATTGGAGTCGTTCCAAACTGCAAGGGGACGACAATCAGCGCGAAGCGGGTACAGGCTGTTCTTAGTGCACAAGTGCAGCATTCTGATGGATACTCCTTACCATGGGTCCTATTGGAAGAGTGATTCATCAGCTAATAAGAATTTGTGTTAACTTTCTCTCAAATTAATAAATGCAAGTTCATACATGAAGGTATAAATATATAAATAGAGTTTAAACTTCCAACTGCACTCACCGAGAGAATTTTGTTTTCCCGAATAATTTTGAGACACAGACCCAACTGGTCTCTTTATCAGCTTGGCCAATTTACCAGGATGAGAAGTTACTGAATTGACTGCAGGACTACCTGCGCGACCGCGTCCCTTCAGAGTCATCCCAAACAGAAGGGTATCCAGCAAGAAGTTGATCAATGCAGGTGTACCACAATGCTCAATCCTTGGCCCTCTTTCATTATATTCATTGACGACATCACAAGAAGAATCCATCCATCCTCTATGCAGATGATGTCGCACTCATGACTTTCATAAGTCAAAAGAGGACAGAATCCCACCTTGATTTCAAATTTACTCCTGTACTAATTTTACCACCTTATTTTACAATGTTCCCCTACAGGGATTTTTAGGACTTTCAGTATGGTGTCCTGGAGACCTTATTGACCTTGGAGGGGGGGGGGGGGGAATTGATGTTTGATGGAAGCTTTGGAATTTAATATTTTGGTAAAACAGTGTTAACATTTTAGGCGGCTCAAGGGTATTACAGCCGCACCCAAATTATTGGGAGTCCATCCCCATGCCCCCCCCTTCCTAAGCCTATGTTGAAAGTGATAAAACTTGCTGGGTTTGAAAATAAAGGCTTGATTTTGGGTCAGCAGTATGGGAGTGTAAAGAAACTGGTAGCCCCCGCAACAGAATGTCCTAGCTTCCATACAAGGTGTCGTGATAATTCCCCAGAATTTCATAAATATTTAGTTTAATCTTGATTCGGGGGCTATTTTCACTCTAATAGCTAGATTTGAGATATAGATAGCTGGATGAAACAGTTTGAGTCTGGCTATCGATCAGGGTTTCAAGCAACCCAAAGTTCATCTAGAGGTCATTATTTCGTAGAGATGCCCTATGATCACCAAATTTGGTTGAAAGGACCGTTGACGACGACGACATCCACTCCAAACCCCCCTCCCCTCCTCCTACCTATTATTATATTAACAATTTTGCATTATATAAAAAAATTAAAAAATTTATTATTACAAAATTTAATGATATTGCCACAATGGCTATTTCATAAAGGTTAACGTTAATCCTTAAAGGCTAACTCAGAGATTTTTTCCAAATATATATGATTATAACAGTTTAAATTAGGAGTGGCCTCTATGGAGGGCAAAATTACTTTTTTTTTTTGTTATTTTCATTAGGGCTGGTTTTTTTTTTGTATTCTATTATACCTATCTCAACATGAAATGACAAAATGTTTTTCCTCTGGTCCAAGAAAAAGTGTGCAGTGCCCCTTTTGTCATTTCCTTTAATTTTGTGTGGGAGTGGATTTCAGGCCGAAAATACCCTCTTATTAACCCTTTTTTTCAGGTATTTTGCATGTCTAATGATTGTACATAGAGCGCAAGATAACCAAATTTTGAAAGTTGGGAAATTGGTCATTGTGTTGCTTTAAAAATGATGTTTTAGGTCAAAATTTAGCATTTGCTCTTTTCACAAAATTTTTTGGCAAATCTCATTTGCTGTTTAAAGATTTACAAGCAGGTAGATGACCACCAATTTGACCAGCTCAGAAATTTTAGTACTTTATTAAATGTAGAGGTTTGTCTGCAAGTGCTCATTTCAAAACTTCATTTTTGAATGCTCCATTGATAAAGAAACAAAAAAATGCATTGACCCCTGTGTATTTGAATAGGATGCATGTGAGGAACATTCAATTGAGTGCTAAAAGCAAACTAAAATGAGATAGAGTGAGCAGGTCAGTTTGTGATCATCTTTGGTAGCTGGCAAACGTAAAAACGTGAAAGAAAACGTGTTAGCAAAATTCTGAGAACTCGCCTCATGCTAAATTTTGACCTAAACATCGATTTTGAACACGCAATGCAATTTTCAAAATCAGTTATCTTAGCTCATTTACAATATATTTACAAACATAAACACCACATGCTTGCAAAATGCCTGAAAATATAAATAGAGGGTTGCTGCACAAATCCACTGCCCAACCCAACAAATTAAGGAAATGACACAAGAGGGCACTGCACACTATTAGTGTTATCGAAAAAAATCCTCGAGAAGCAACCCTCATGCTAATTTTCACCTATAACGTCAATTTTTTAGAAAATGCAAATGTCCCAATTTTCAAATCAATTATCTTGAGCTCACTTACATATAAAAAACAAACAACCAAACAGACAATGCCCTTGCAAATGCCTGAAAAAGAGTAAATAGAAGGGGTTTGCTGCACAATCCATTCCCACCACAAAATTAATAGCACAGCTGGTAAGCTCACAATCGCGCACTTTGTGGTAAAAGTCTGGAACGCTTTGCAACATTGTTATACAGTTATGTAGAACATTTTAAAGATATGTACATATTTGTAACCTCTTCCAATATTGGCAGCCAAAGGTCAATCAAACTGACAACTAACAAAAGGTGAGGAGGTGAGTGATCAAAAAATAAAAAAAAAAATCCCACATAATTTTTAAAGTGGAGATTTTTGTGTTATAATTATATTTTTTTCCATGCATCAAGGCTCTAACACAAATTACTATGTAACATATCAAGGTTGATATGTCCAATTTTTGGGGGGACTGAGTGAGCTTTGCATGGATTTGACTATTATAGTTATAGCCACAGCTGTTAGCTTCAACAATCGTGCACTTGTGGCAAAGTATGACGCTTTGCACATTGTTGAGTACCTTTATTTAGACTTTTAAAGATATGGTACATATTGTACCTCTTCCAATATGGCAGCCAAAGGTCAAAGTACTTTCCTTTCTACATGGGTCAAATGTTTAAGTTAACAAGTTCAAACAAAATGATCTCAAATTGCTCATAGTGACTTCACGAGTTCCAAACAAGTATATTTGCCGTACCAAGTACATAGCGCGTTTTAGGTTGTATTTGTGGTCCGCAAAGGGCAACCAGTCAATATATCATTGTATTTAGATATATGGAGATACTTAATCCATCGAAGTTAGTAAACTTGCAATACTAAATACTCTGAGTTAAGTGTTCTGTCTGCTATTAAAGCTTCACAGTAGCTCAACGTTCGTCCCATATATGTGACACATTTTAAAATAACAGTAAACATTGTGCCTTTTCTAACATGGGCCAGCCCAAAATGTCAAAACTTTTGTCATGGGTAAATTTTTAAAAATATGTCATATACATAAGAAAAATGGTAATATTAATTGCTCATAGATGTGACATCAGGATTTCAAACAAGTATACTTTACCAATAACCTAGTACAACTACCGTTTAGGTAGCACGGTGGGTCAATACTGTACCTAAATGAGTGAACACAGGAATAGGATAAGATATCAAAGGTTCAGTAGTAGCTCCACTTAGTAGTGTAGGGTCATTTTCACAGTCAGGGGCAGGTACATCTTAGAGAAAGGGAAAGGCAGCTTTGGTAGCATTTACGCTTGTCGGTGTATTCATCAGTACATTCATATTTAATAGCTTCAGGTCAAAGCCAAGGCTGTCATATTGGCAATGTTTAAACAGACTTGTTTTGAAGAGAATGCGAACCTTGGATAATTAACGCGAGACCTAACCTCCATGAAATAATCTAAAGAAACACCGCCTTAGCTTTCCTCTGAAAGGAAGTGTCCAAACATCAGATTGTGTTGCTAATCGAATCTACTTAAATATCTGTGCAAACTAACCGTAAGAAACTTGAAATGCGTGACTTCTATTTGATAGAACGCTAAGACGTCAGCTAAAATTTTTCGTTTGAATCCGCAAAGGGCTCTAAGGGCATAAAAGGGACGACTCTAATCAGATACTTTCTTTCTTCAACAAGGGCAACTGTTGCCGTTATTCTCAACAAGGATGCATCCCACGCAGATGACTGAAAGCAGCTCCTCAGTTCTACGAGTTACACCACCTGCCTAAAAGCGTTTCTCAGTAACTGGAAACCATTCGAGGTGACAACAGAAGGACGTAACTCCAACTCAAATATTAAAGAATATCTTCAATTCTGCTGTAATACTGCTTTGTTTGAGAATGCGATGTTTAATATTTCTACTAAGCAATCTATTCATTACTAAAAATGTAACATCTCACACAAGCTCATATATGGTACTGTAAGCAAACATTATCTAAACAAGAACAATTTTTATTATGAACAGCAGAATAAAGAAATTCTTTAATGATTGTCCTTTTTCAGTTGAGTACTTCCTTCTGTTTGGCATCCCGATATAGCGAGTCTTTTTAAGAGACTTCGCGGCAATGAAGGCTGTCATAGTCAAGACTAGTGGAAGCTGGCGCTCTCTATAATCAGTTCTAATTACTGTCCCAGATACAGAGGTAGGGTCCCCTTTTGCTTACCAGACTTAGCATAGCTAGCAGTTAACCTAAATACTTCAAACCTTTGAACCATAAAAATAGAACCATGTGTAAAGATTTGCGAGACTTTGCCACGTCCATATATCTACTTGACCTCAAAGACTCCGAAATGTGTATCCTTTTTCATATACATCCTTATTCAACATCTGTCCCCTTGGGGGGAGACCATTGATATTAACTATGGGTTGGTGACATTATTGATAGCGATACCGATCTCTCCATATCGCTGATGTGAAAGGGATGTTAGAGTTTTGGTTGTCCAACAAGCTTACTTCAGGTTTTTAAGGTGGCAATGTATACCCCCAAAGCGATTGGTGTCACAATGGTTTCTATTATCTCCTTTCATCCTCCCCCCTTTCCTCCACAAGTTACTAAAACCTGTAAATGGAGTTCTGTCAGTGTGCAAGCAGTATAAGCCCTTATGACTTTGACGCACATTACCCACCGCGCTATGGAAAAACTTATGTGGACAGTCACCGTCCGTGGAGAGATATGGGAACATATTTAAACGTCTTTCTTTCTTGACCACATTACCGTCTTCGCAATGAATGGACATCACTGAGGAAGAGACCAACGGACAGATCGCTGTGCTTTAAGTGGGATAAGAGAAAGCCTTTGCACCCCTCACCTATAAACTAACTATCTTCGCAATTAAGAACCCACTCAGACGCAACACCCTTAAAGTTTTGGCTCTCATCATCTAGAGTCAGCCAAATGGTTCGTGCGTCATCAATGGTTTCAAACGCCGACAATGAAACCGTGGATAATGAATGTGAAAAGTTCATGTTTTAACAGCTTTTGAAGCTGAACAAATACCCCTCAAAATTTGTCCATGGGTCATCCCCTTCGCCAATGACTAAGTTCTAACGCTACAGTTATTCTACACACCTTTGCCCCGCTATTATTGATGACTTATTTAATATCACCCACGGGTTAGATGTTTGGCTGTCTACGCTAAATAATTCGTTTCTGGTGATTTTTGTCATTTGCTAGGATAACTTCATCTAGGATAGTACACCATACAGACCATATACTCTATTCCTTGTGGTTCGTGTGAATTGACACCGGAAGAGAACATCGATGTGAGCAATCCTGGTGGCATTTCAATCTATTCTGTACAGGAGTTTTACAATTTATATGACAATTGTCTCCGAAATTGTAAAAGAATATCCGAAATTACATTCAGCTGAATCCCTCTTTGACTTGTCAGGGCATCGCAATAGCTGGCCTGTGTCCCTCTTGACAAATCCACGGCACATTCCCAACGGTTTCGATTTTTAAGGATTGGACTCATTACTATAAGCATGTTAATAATTAAAAGCCAGTGATGCATATTTTACTATAATTCACATTACTTGTGAATATCTATATAGCTACTTCTTGGCATGGGGGTGAAATACTGGTATGAATTCTAGACAATCTAGACTCCAACCGCAATGGATCACTAATTTATTATTTTATTCCCTGCCAAAGAAGAGTGACCTATTTCTATGACATACTACCATGGGAAGCTGATCTCTGATATCCAAGGTTTACAAACATAATTGCTTGAACCAATTCGGCCACTAACAAACCAGGAAGGTTCAGCCAGGCTTGGCAGCTCTACGCAGCACATCCACATTATGAGGAGATCATGGATGTTTAAAATATCAACTCCCCTTGATCATGTTGCTTGTCACCTTTGTTCACTTTAAAAGAAGACCTTCGTGCTCCATCAATAGATTCTCGTGTTTTCTCTCGTGTGTCGATTATAGCATTTTAGAGATGTTCAATGCTTATCAAATGCCTGTAACCATCTAGCAGTTCTCAGTTATTACTACTTGCTGGTATAACCATGTTCTAGTTAATTTGATAAAACCCATATGTACTCACACGGTGATGTTTTGGGCTCATTTCCTTCCATCATCGTATGACTACCTTCTGGGGAAAGTTCTATCTACGCCATGAAATTTCACAAACCTAGATCTAGAATTGAATGATATTGTTGCCTGATTATATTGCCTGACTGTTACTACTCGGTCTTCTATGCTGAGCGCAGTGGCGTAACGGGCCCTGCCCGCTCTGAGGGGCGAAATTTCCAGTCTTGGAAATTTTCCCTCTCCGGGGGGTCAAAAGGCTAATTTTTTTTCCCGTCTAGAGGGCCTAAAACCACGGGGCTGATTTAGCATGATTTTTTGCCAAATTTTTTCCTGCCAAAATTCGTAGGGGGGGGGGGTCAACTGGCCGCCGTGGCCCCTGTCCCCCCAAAAAAGCCCTTTTCATTGCACTGCTGAAATGGCTGCAACATACCTTGAACTAATTATCAGTACACCAAATCGGAGTACACAAAAAAAAACAAAAAAACTGCTATCAAATTTCTCTCTCTCCCTAATCACCACTCTCTCCCTTTTTTTTTCGGTTCTCATTTCTTGCTTTCTCTCTCTGTGTGTGTGTTTTGTTTTGGGGTGTGTGTGTGTGCGGTGTACATATAATTAAATAACATGAAGTTTCATGACTTTAGGTCAACTCATAATAACTCCACGTTTCTTCTTTAATTGCTGATTTGAATTCAATTGAAAATTGTATTTTTGGTGTTTGGCCGCCATTTGGCTGCCATCATGAATTATATTTATGGATATATCCATTTTCAATGCTGTGAAACCTTTCAGTGTTCATAATATACCCCAACAGATATTACAAGCTCTTTCATGATGACTGACGTAATGATGTAGTTAATCATTCTTGTCAAAAATGAGTGACAATGGTGTTAAAAGTTCATTGACCTCTGTCCCGGGCCATATTGGAGGAGGTACAATACGTACCATATCTTAAATTGTTTATGTACATAAGTCACTTACAATTGTATGAAGTTTTCATGCTTTACCACCAGTGCACAATTCCTTATCTTATATTGATCTTAACAGCTGTACTATAAAGGAACAGACACAAAAGGGGCGCTGCAGCACTTTTTCTTGGACCCGAGACAACAAATTTTGTCATTTCAATTTGAGATTAGGTAGATAAAATACAAAAACAAACAATGAAACGCCTAATTAAGCAAAAATGACCCATTTATAGCCCCATTCTTATTAAATATGCTTTGAAAATATCAGGCCATATTTTTGTATCCTTGGGGTCAAGATGACAAGCTTTTCACAGTCTCCATATTAAGAAAATAACTATTAAAAAGCTTAAAGGTGCGTGTTCCGATCGTCTTTGGGACCCCAAAGGTCGTATTTTTTCTCAATTGTCCATCTTGAAATTGGAGACCTCAAATGCATTTCATTCCCAAGAATAAACAAAAAACGCGGTTTAAGTGGTTACCCATCAATATTAGCACATATTGAATAGCTTTGAAGCTTTGCAACATGCATTATTGCGTAGCCTAACCATCAAAACCGCGAGAGAGGAAAGAAGAGGAAACTACAAGTCTGTTTCCCACGGTACTTGCTGGGGTTTATGTACAAGTGCCAGGCTCTCATATCCAATTAGAGAACACAATACCCATAATCGGAACAAGCACCTTTAAGTACGTGTTTGTCTATCACTATAACGTGATTTAAGACACTGGGAAAATTAAATCGTGGTCGGAGACAGGTCTATTATGCCTTATCAGAAGCGTATAAATATGACATGTCCCAAGAACTGATCTTGACATGTCTTACACTACTCCAGTAAAAGGTCCTTGTTTTAAATATTTGGACATGTCTTTTATGGGCCTCTCCTAGGCCCATCACTCGATATTTAAATTACAAAACACGTGTCTCAAAATGACCTGAAGAGCCATACCATTACTTAGTACTTATTTTACAGTTAAACAATACGCTCATGGATTAGTAATATTGGAACGATTGTCACAGTGGATGATATTTATTATAATAATTAATTATCTAAATAAAGACAAAACTGAAAGCGGGAACTGATGGAGCATCCCACTGACGTCTACTACTACACATGGGATAGCGGGTCTGAGTCACCGATTGAAACACAGGAAGTTGCTTTTTTGCCCTTTTCAATTTGGTGCGGGAATATGCACCCTGCTGGTTCACCATATTCCACACAGATGGTTCTATTGTCCAGGCCCGTGCCGGGGTGGGGGTGGCAAAAATAAAAAGGGTCGCTTTATGATGTGAAGGTTCGCTTGTCATTTTGAAGGTCCGCTTTGGTGATGTTGTTGCCGCTTGGCTGGAATGGTTTGTGGAATATTGCGCACTCACTTCTGTTTTTATTGTACCTGTTTTTGCAACGCTGGTGGCGATGATGTCATGCTAACCCCCCCCCCAACCCCCCCACCCCATACCCCCCCCCCCCCCCCCCCGGCCCTCATCAGAATTTGGAGACGACGCTGAAACAATTTTGGATAAACCGGCGAGCGCAGCGAGCCGAAAAAATTGGTTTGTTGGTACCAAAAGGTCCGCTTTTGGGGAACAAAAAACAAAAATCTCCGCACCCCCCACATAAATTCCTTGCTACGGCCTGTCTTTGTTCTAAAAAAATTCCTTTACTTGGACAATAAGTGAGCCATCTTAAAGAAGGGCAATGGTGCCACTGGTGCCTGGTAGTTTTTGAATCTGCAACTATTCAACGGGCGGCAACCCACTATCCATGTGTAGAGTCAGTGGGCGCATCCACGTTACCAATATTTCACTGTTTTGGATTAAGAAACAATAACGATTAATTATTGTCAAGATATTTTGTAAGTGTAAAACTAATGATGACGACGTCGAATTCGTGATTTCTTGGCCGGCCGCCATCTCATCTCCAGTATTCTCTTATCAACAACACAATTAGTCTGTGTAACTTTCTTCTTTTGTCATTGTAGACAGCGGTATGGCGATGGATCTTCTTCTGCGAAGGCTAATTTTTTCCCGGTCAGAGGGCTAAAAACAACGGCTGATTTAGCAGATTTTTGCCAATTTTTTCCTGGTCCAAAGTCGTAGGGGGGGGGCCAACCTGCCCCCCGTCCCCCCGCTGTTTTACGGCACTGCTGATGCCTGCAACAGACGTTGAAACTAAATTATCAGTACAAAACCAACATCGGAGTACACGGCTATCAAATTTCTCTCTCTTCCATATCACCTCTCTGTCTGCCCTTTTTTTCTGTCTCTCATTTCTTTGCTTTCCTCTGTGTGTGGTGTGTTGTTGGGGTGTGTGTGTGTGTGTGCGTTGTAAACTAATATTAAACAACATGAGGTTTCATGACATTAGGTCAACTCATTAATAAATCCACGTTTCTTTAATTGCTGATTGAATTCAATTGAAATTGTATTTTTGGCCGCCATTTTGGCCTGCCATCATCAAATTATTTTGGATCTCTGCCATTTCATGGCTGTGAAACTGTAATTGTTCATAATAACCCTCTAACAGATATTACAATCTCTTTTCATGAATGACTGACAGTAATGATGGTGTTATACCATGTGATTCGTGGGCAAAAATGAGGAATGGTGTAAAATTCATTGACCTCTTCGGGCCATATTGGAGGATGTACAATTGTCCCATATCTTAAAATTGTTGTATATAGTTCACTTACATCTGTAGAAGTTTTCATGCTTTTGAACCACAGTGCACATGCTTATCTTATATTGACCTTAACAGCTGTACTATAAGGAACAGACACAAAAGGGCGCTGCACACTTTTTTCTTGACCGATACAGACAAATTTTGTCATTTCAGTTGAGAAGGTTCGATAAAATACAAAAACAAAACAATGAAAAGCCCTAATTAAAAGCAAAAATGACCCATTTATAGCCCATTCTTATTTAATATGCTTGGAAATATACGGCACATCTTTTGTAATCCTTTGGTCAGATGACAAGCTTCACATGTTCTCCATATTAAGAAAATATACGTGATTTAAGACACATGGGAAAATTAATCGTGTCGTGAGACAGGTCTATGCCTTATCAATAGCGTATAAATATGACATGTCCCAAGACTGATCTTGACCAGGTCTTACTCCAGTAAAGTGTCTTGTTTTATATTTGACATGTCCTTTAGGGCTCTCTACCTATGGCACCAACTCAGATATTTAAAATGTAAACAAAACATTTGTCTCAAAATTACCTGAAGAGCCATACCAGTATTAGTACTTATTAATTTTTTTTTTTAAGTTTAACACTACGCTCTGTATTAAGTATAGTGGAACGATTGTCAACAGTGATGATATTATAATACATTAATAGCTAAATAAAAGACAAACTGAAGGAACTGATGGGAGCATCCCATTGACGTCTACTACACATGGAAGCGGGTCTGAGTCAACCGAGTGAAACACAGGAAGTTGCTTTTTTTTGCCCTTTTCAATGTGGCGGGAATAATGCATACACCTGCTGGTGCACATTTCCACCAATGTTCTAATTGTCAGGGGCGTAGCCGGGGGGGGGGGGGGGGGGGTGGCAAAAAATGAAAAAGGTCCGCTTTAAATGATGTTGAGGTCCGCTTTTGTCATTTTGAAGGTCCGCTTGTGATGTTTGCCGCTTGTGCCTGAATGGTATATGTGGTATATGCGCACTCACTGTCTGTTGTTGTAATTTGTACTGTTTTTGCAACGCTGCGATGATGTCATGCTCCCCCCCCCCCCCCCCGGCCCGTCTCAGAATTTTGGAGAACGACGCTTGAACAATTTTGGATAACCGCGAGCGCAGCGAGCCGACAAAATGGTTTGTTGGTACGCAAAAGGTCCGCTTTTGGAAAATCCTCACCACCCCCGCCCACATAAAATTCATGCTACGGGCCTGTCCTCTGGTTATAACAAAATTCCTTTAACTTGGACCATAATGAAAGCCATTTTAAGAGGGCAAATGCAACTTCCTGTAGTTTCAATCTGCAACTCATTCACGGTGCGGCGCCACTATCCATGTGCAGAGGTCCGTGGAGCATCCACGTTACCAATAATTTCACTGTTTTTGGATTAAGAAACATAACGTTATTAATTGTCAAGATATTTTGTAAGTGTAAAACTAATGGCGACGTCGAAATTTGTGTGTCTTGGCCGCCGCCATCTCACTCAGTATTCTCATTATCAACACAATTAGTCTGTACTTCTTTTTGTCCTTGTAAGACAAGCGGTATGTGACGATGATCTTCTTTCATCGGGTATTCAATTCTCCTTCCACGCGATTCACCTTTTTCGCACATGAGGACCCTGTTCTTCGGTTGGTATTTTAATTATGGCCCCTGAATGTTAGTTGGGCGGACCTATCTTGACGCCGTTGAATGCAGAAATGAAGAACCGAGAGCGCAACAAGGATGCACCAAGAGATAAAAGATACCCAAGAAGCTTCCTGCGTATAACAAAATGAATGGTAGAGTTAAAGAAAAGGATAGATTCGTCGTAAATGTGGTCCAACGTAGAAGCAGACATTTTAAAATATAGCGTTCTTTCTTTATATCGCTTGATATTGTCAGGTTGGCGCGGCTTATTTTTCTTTATTCTTGTTCCTTGCTATGCGGGATGGTATAAAAAAAAGTTGTAATCGGCTATACAGTATGGTTATAGCTAGTTTTATCTACAATAATGGTAGATGTATGCTTCACACAGTGCCAGGATTTATTATATTTTCAATTCCATGTGAGCAGAGTGCTGTAATTATTCTACTGTCGCCTTTGAAGCCGAAAGTGCTGGGAATCAAAATAGGATTCCAAATTGTGGACAGATAGAAATCGTGGTGATTATCTGGGACTGATATACTGTGGAATATTAGTGTCGTCGAGGGAATTATTTAACCTTGTCATCTTGAACTGCAGGACAAAAGTTATCTTCAGGACTAAGAAGATTCCAATGGAATATTACCTGAGGATTTATAAGCGTGACTTTGCATTCTGTCATTTTGGAGTCTTCGCTGTGAGGACATATCATCGTTGAACTGCAATGCTTTCAACACAGGACACTAGTAAACCATAAGTAATCTTAACTAATTGTGTATATGTAATGTTGTTTTGGACATACCAAATTCTTGAACCAATTACAAATCATTAAAACTGTTATATTATATAAAATTTAGATCACTTGTGCACAAGGCTCGTTTATTTGTGTTTGAAAGGTATTTCTGACCTTTGACGTCTACGAGACGTCATAACAGAATTGGGGGCTCGTCCTTGGGAATTGAATTGAGATAAACTTGAGCCTTAGTTCAAAATTTACACACCTAAAAAGTGTTATAATATTGTAAACATTGTGCACATTTTTGGCATACACAATTTTTGTGTGTATTACATGTACTACTGTGTAGATTGGTTCAAGTCAATATTATATTTTGTTGTAGAGTACAGCCACAATGGAGTTTGATCCAGAAGTGTTCATAGGGCAAATAACTTGGGAGAAGTTTGATGAGCTGAGAAAGCCTGAGTTAATGAAACTAGCCAAGCATTTAGGACTTGAAGCAAAACATACTATGAGAAAGCAAGTGATCAAAAATAATTGATTGAAAAATTTGTCCAGGAAGATGTTTGGGATAGTTCATATTTGGATAGGATATAAGAAATTCTGGAACAGGGTACTGGTGATGCCGTCAAGTTGAAAGAGGTTGAACATTCAAAAAGAAATAGGAATTGAAAAAGATGAAACTGGAAAGAATGGAAGCAAAGATGAAAACGAAAAAGAATTGGAAAAAGTTAAAAATTGCAAAGCGATGAAACAAAAAGAGCTGAAGGCTCCATATAGAGTTAGAAAAAAATGAAAACAACAGGCTAGCTCATCAGACTCTTCCAAGCCCTCTGGGATTTGTGATGCGGCGAAAAACATTCGCTGGTTCCAAAATTTCAGGAACGAACAAGAAGTAGACAAATTCTTACCTTTGATTAAAATTGCCAATAGCTGAAATGGCCCAAGGAATCTTGGACCTTGTTGGTACAGTCAGTGTTCATTGTAAAGCCCGAGAAATATATCGGCCATGTCTTAGACAGCTGTAGTGAGTATGACGAGGTTAAGCCGGCGTGCGCAAAGCATATGAATTGGTACCAGCCTGGGGGCATATAGACAAAATCAGGTATTGTCAGAAAAAGAATGACCAGCCACATGTTGAATTTGCCCGTGTAAAGGGACAATGTTTGAATCGCTGCTTCTATCAAAGATAGCGGGCAAAATTTTGGTCAAAATAGGAGTGATGTTAGTTGAAGAGTTGAAGGTGACAGTTGCGTGAAAGCAGCCGTGAAGGCGGACGACTATGCTTTGACTCACAACTTAAGATAATTCTAGTAGTTTTTTTTTTTTGGCCTAGGCCAAAAGAATTATAGGGACAAGTACAACGATAAGGTCGCGGTTCAAAACAAAGCGTCCTGGTAGCACTCAGGAGGGAAATCCCAGTCAGGTTCCCCCATGAAAGAGGAAAGAGAGTAATGATGCTAATCACAAAACATGGATGGGACCCAAATCACAGTTCACATGACATCACTGTAAGCAAGCCAGACATACAAGTCACGGTGTTGGGAGAACATGGCTATCCACCCAAATGGAGAGAGCAAAAGGTGGTCCAAACCAATAGTTGTTGCAGTTACTTTGAGGTCAAAAAGTTCATTATTCTGTCAAAAACACGAAATTCCACAAAGAGATTGACACGAAAAGTAAGGGATGAATGTAAGCCTTTTGTTTTAGAGGGATTTGTGTCACTTTCAGGTGATGATAGTTTAGATCCACAACCATTAGATCATGCGGGACCCGTGCTGCGCGCCGTCCATGGATTTGAAGATGACTTCCATTGATATTGAGAGTTCCACAGGAATAGTGCATTGATTCAGGGAATAGGTGGATTGTAGTATGTTAGTATCCCTCTTCACAAAATGAATTGAAATCAGACTTGTGTTCTGGATCTGTCACAATTGGTGTTAGACAAGAACTCCCAGTAAAAAGGGGTATCCATGTTGTTAGGGAATGATTTGCAGGGGGAAAAGTACTCCCAGATCCCATAGGTTTCCCAGGTGCCCTGTAACAGTGGATAAAATTTGATGCAATGAAATAGACCATTTCCCAGCATATGCAGTAAATAGGTCAATGACCCGAAACGCCTCACAGGAAAACAGTGAGTAAGTGATGAGTCAAAATACTCATAACATAACAGGCGCGCGTCCGGAGGGGGCGCGCCGCCCCGGTAATTCTGATTCTTACAAAATCAGCACATGTTGGATCAGTTACGCCTTTCAGCCCCCCGGTAACTTTGACCATTTTCAAATCCTGGATCCGCCATTGCATAGGAAGAGCGCGAGGATGACTTGGTCCAATTGAGGATACTTTCTCTCAAAGTTAGAGGAATTGGAGGGGCTCATTTCCTCGTCAGGGGAGACTATTTACTGTAGTGAACATGCTCCCTGAGCACAAACAAAGTGACAAGCTGATAAAACAATGAAAATCCGCCACTGAGCTGATAGAGTTCGGGACGTAAAGCGAGACCCTTTAAAGTTGAATATGTCATGATTTGAATATTTGGAAAATTTGGTATGGATGGAAAGCTTAAGTACTAGGTTACAAAAATCAAAAATAAGTTGAAAACTTGTCCACATTTGTTGAGTATTTGCACATTTTAATTTCCCGACCAATAGCTTACTCGAAACGATTCCGATAATCCACATAGCAGGCAATGGTGCGTCAAGTGAGGACATCCATAATTTACGTCGTTGTGGACAATCATATCGCAGTGTTGCCACTTCAATAATAATAAACACAACGAAATGAAACAAAATATAATTTGTACCTTTTTTTTAAATTTTATTATACTTTCATTATCATCAATATTACCGTGTCAGCAATAACAATTCGAGTCAACACGTGTTTTGGTCATCACTTTGATTGCGTCCGAGTGGGCGCTTTGATTAATGAAGCCGTGGCGAAAATCCGCCCGTTTTCTTCGTATGTCAAAAAAGCAAAAATTAAAATGCCTCGATTTTGTTAATTTTACATCAATTGTATCTTTTTCGGGACGTCGTGATGTATGACATATATGTTAGAATGTAAGTCAAACTGAGCTTGACAAAAATCTGACATATTTTCCAGTTAAGCCATGACAAGTGAGTAAAGGGCAGTACAATGACCCCAGCACTTAGGAAAAATTAGGTGAGAGGGCATTGACACAACGAAGCCGAGCAAATTCGTGTATGTTTCTACAAACAAACTGGTGTCCTCATGAGAAAATGGCGGCCACCGATGCACTTGTAGAGGAAAGAATGGAAGATTGTGCATCAAATTTGTAGTGCCAAAGGATACCATAGGGAGTGATAGGCATAGCCTGATAGTCTCATGGCAGGAAACTTAGGTGTGAGAAAAACACATGACAGAATTAGGAGTCATTTTTGGTGGCCAAACTTAGAAAAGATGTGTCTGAGTAATTGTAAGACTTGTCACACATTGTCAAATGGTGGGCAAGACCAATCAGAAAATTCCTACTGCTCCCTTGCAACCAATACCAGCAGTTGGCGGGGGGGGTTTGGGGGGGGGGTTGAGCAATTTAGTAGGGTATTAATAGATTGCGTAGGACCACTTCCCAAAGACCAAGTCAGCGAAATCAGAATTTACGACCATCATGTGTGTTCCACAAATATTCCCTGAGGCTTACCCTTGAAAATATTAGGACACAGATATAGTGAAATCTCAAAAAAGTTTTTCACCCTAGTGGCCTTCCAAAATCAATTTCAGTCTGATCAAGGATCATATTTCATGTCAGGGTGTTCAACAAGTCATGGACCGTTGGGAATTTCCCAGTTCAGTTCTTCAGCATTACACCCAGCATCCCAGGGGCCCTGAAAGGTACCACCAAATATTGAAGACAATGATCAAAACCTATTGTTTTGAATTTGAGAGGGATTGGGATGAGGGGGGGGGGGGAGAGGTTCATCTTCCTGTTATTGCTACCAGGGCGCTGTACAAGCGTCCTAGAGGATTCAGTCCATTGGTGACGTTCTATGCGTCACAAAGAAGGGGACCATTGAACTACTGAAAGAAAGTGGGGAGGTGTGAAAATCGATGTGCATTGGTTAGATATGTGTTTCTCAATTCAAGAAAAACAGGCTCCAAGAGCCACAGAAATTGCAACCAAAATCTCAAACATGGTATGACAAAGATGCCGGAAAGAGTATTCAAACCAGGTGACACAGTTTTAGCACTTTTTCCAATACAAGGCATCCTTTGCAAGCCAAATACTCTGGACCATATGAGATGAGAACAAAGTGAGAGACTTCGACTATGTGATCAAAACACCAGGTAGACGTAAAAGTCGACAATTATGTCACCTAAATATGCACTCAAAGAGTATAATGAAAGGATGATGACATAACAGCCATGCATGTGTAATGGTACATCTAGAGTTAGTGATTGAGGGTACAAATATTGACATCACAGAGTCAGACCTGAACAAAACAGCAATGTAAACACAGAAAATGATTATGGTGTCAAATTGCAAATTCTGACAACTTGCCAATTTAGACAGAAATAATCACCCTCCCAGGAAAGTCACACAATGTGAATTGGAAGAAATTAAATTATGAGTGGGAAAAAAATATTCCATGATGTTCCCAGTGGACACATGTCATAACCCATGACATTGATGTAGGGGACTCCGAGCCTATAAAACAAACCATCAGTATAGGGGAATCCAATCAAGTTGCAGCATGTCAGAACTGAGGTGAAATACATGTTAGACAAAGGAATAGTAGAACAAAAGAAATAGTGAATGGAGTTCCCCATGTATTCTGGTTCCCAAAACCTGATGGTTAATTGCGATTTGCTCAACAGACTCCATATCCGATCCACGGAGTGATGATGCCATAGATAGAGTGGAAATGCCAAATTGTTAGCAAATTGGATTGTTGCCCTTTTTAAGGGGTAGTGGCAAGTTCCCCTCACTGACGGTGCCAATGAAATTTCGCCTTTTGGACGCCCGATGCCTATACCAATACAAAAGAATGGCAGTTGGTCTAAAAAATTCTGCCGCAACATTTCAGAGATTAGTGAACAGAGCAGACCAGTTGCAGACATAGAAATTGTGAAGCCTAGGGATGATCTCCTTGTGTACAGCTAGAAACATGGGAAGAACACATGAGGACAGCTACATCAATTGTTTGAGAATTTATATCAAGCAGGTTTAACTGTGAATTTGGGAAAAGTGAATTTTGCCATGAAAATCTCCACATACTTTGGGCATGTTTTAGGACAAGGACAAATTAGGCCGATCACTGCAAAATTGAAGCAATTGAGAAAGTCCCCACACAACAGAGCAAAAAGAGATCTCATGAGATTCTTAGGTATGGTCGGGTTTACAGAAAATAATGTCCAAATTTCTCAGAAATTGCGTGGTCCACTGACCAACCTTCTGAAGAAGAAAGCAAAATTTGTGTGGTCAAAAAAGCATTCGGAAAAAATGCAAAATTTAAGAAAATCAAATCTATTTTTGATGAATGCGCCAGTTTTGATTGCGCCACTTTCAGAAACAATTCAAGTTGGCAGTTGTGCCAGTGATGTAGGCTGTGGGGGAGTTGATCATGCAAGCAGATGAAAATGAGGAGATATCCTGTATGCTATTTCTCTAAGACAGTTTGACAAACATCAGAAAAACTACTCAACAATTGAGAAAGAATGTCTGCATGCTATTGTCATTGCAAAATTTTGAAGTGTACTTGGTACACAGTGCACCCAGTTCTAGTGTACCCGGATCACAATCCGTTGAGTTTCATCCACAAGATGAAAAACAGAAATCAGAGACTGTTAGGTGGAGTTTAACTCTACAAGAATACAAACAGGACATAAGACATATCAAAGGGAAAAAGAAAAAATGTCTTGGCAGATGCCTGTCCAGAGCTGCCTAAATTTTGTTTCGAAATTTAGTATTAACAAATTTTATGTAATATAGACGAAGGCAGCAATGCAAGAAATTATAAAAGAGCTAAAGTTGCACTGTGTAAACTGTATGTCAAAAATTAACCACAAATGGTAAAGGTATAAAAGCCAGATTTTGGAAAATTTTCCTTTCATTCAAATGTTCTTTTTAGGGGGAGGATGTTATATATAGCCTCCATTTTGTGATTGTGATGAAAATGATTGTATCTTATTTTCTCACTTTTTATGTGAGAAGAGAATTATCTCCATGGGAAAAGTACTTTGTTACTATAAAGAGAGAAAGGGGAATACCCTAGTTTGTTTGCTAGGTGCACCTGCTAAATGGACCACAATAGGGGAAGTGGGAATTCCCCAAGATGTAAACTTTAGAAACTGAGTCAATTGTTTATGCTTGAGATCAAAACAGGGCAGAATCTAGGGAATTCCCCCACAAAAGTTAGATATGGAAAGTGATGTGATTCAGGTTATGTTTATGCAGGATGTGTTGTAAGTCTATTTTAAGACTTGGGGAACTTTAGGAAATATTGTGTATATATGGAAGGAAGAACTTGGCAAGAAGATTCGTCAGCGTTGTAATCAGCTATTACAGTATGGTTATAGCTATTTTATCTACAATAATGGTAGATGTATGCTTCAAACAGTGCCGAGTGTGTTTATTATATTTTCAATTCCATGTGCGGCAGAGTGTTGTAATTATCCTACTGTCGTCTTTGAAGCCGAAAGTGTGGGAATCAAAATAGGATTACAAAATTGTGGAAGATAGAAATCGTGGTGATTATATGGGACTGATAAACTGTGGAATGATTGTGTAGTCGAGGGAATTATTAAAACCTTGTGTCTTGAACTGCTGGAAAAAGATTCTCTTCAGGATGAGAAGATTCCAATGGGAATATATACCTGAGGATTTATCAAGCGTGGCTTTGGCATGCTGTCATTGTCTTGGAGTCTTCGCGGTTGTGCAGGACATATCCATAGTTGAACTGCATGCTTTCAACACGGACACTAGTAAACATAAGTAAATCTTATTAATTGTGTGTACCGTGTGTCCAAAAAAAAACGCAACACTTGGTGGCAGGCGCCATACGTTTTGAACAAAAGCATGTGACTGCTTATTATTGTTGTCAAGTAAGATTTGGACTGGTAGCTAATATTCCTAAAAGTTCATAAAGGCAGAGTCAATAGTTGTGAAGATATGGCCCCAGCAATCAAGTAACCTGCAGAAACCCGTTTTACAAAATGAGGAGCTTGTTTACACAAGAATGGCAATGAAGAAAAGAATGGCAAATACAATATTGAATGCAATGACAGTTAATTGCCACAATTTCTTGCAGAACAACTTCTACTGGTCAAAGACTGCATGTACATAATATGTATTTAACTGATAATAAGAAACATAATTTATGGTGATAAAATATGTTTCAAGAGATATAAAAAAATATGACTATCATAGACAACTCCAATTACATAAATATGATAAATGCGTTGGGCTGCAAACTTGCTTGTTACGAAAAATGGTTACATTCTCAACTTTATGAAAGTAAAAGCTATGGTTTTCAACACAAAAACTCAATAACAATATTAGTACATTCACTCTGTCATACATTTTGGGTAAGATAACTCTTTGTGTGCCATTACAAAATGATGATGGGAATGATTAGCTTAATCCAATGCAGGTCTATTTGTGACAATACCAAAGTTTGTGATATACATCCAAAATCGAGCTTTTAAAGCATGGTAAGTGGGTAAAATGCATGTTTAGCTGTTATTACCAATGGATACATTCTATGTTAATATTTGTTGCAGCACCTGTTTTTAAAAAAGGGAAAATGGCTGGTTGGACTTAATGATTCATATTGGTGGTTCTGGGCGCCAAAGCGTTACAGTGCGTACTTGTAGTTAATAGCGCCTCATTTGGTTAAATGGGTCCTGCAGGATACTTGCTTTCTGCGCGGTCATATCTTAAAACCTATGATCTACCTTTATGAAACTTGTTAGGGATACTAGTAAAAGCACATATTAACTTACAACAAAAGAATTAAATAGTCACATGCTTTTGTTCAAAACTATGGCGCCTGCCACCAAGTGTTTGCGTTTTTTGGGACACACGGTATATGTAATGTTGTTTTGGAATTACCAAATTCTTGAACCAATTACAAATCATTAACATCTATTATATTATATTAAAATTTAGATCACTTGTGCACCAGGCTCGTTATTTGTCGTTTTGAAGGTATTTCTGACCTTTGAACGTCTACGAGACGTCATAACAGAATGGGGGCCGTCCTTGGGAAGAATTGCAGATAAATTTGAGCCTTAGTTCAAAATTACCCACACCTAAAAAAAAGTGTTATAATATTGTAAACATTGTGCACATTTTTGGCATACACAAATTTTGTGTGATTCCATGTACTACTGTGAGATTGGTTTCAAGGGAAATAGGACGATGTGGGTTGTGAGAGTAAAGCAAAAAGGGAGGGGGTGATCAAGGATAAGTGTTCATAGCCGGCAAAATAAATTGAGAGAAGTTTGATGAGGCCACTTTCCACTAATTCAATTCTCTTCATCTTTGTAATTCTTAAACCCTAGTAAATATTGCCTAATTGAGAGAAAAGGTGCCTTACTGATATGATCAACGGAACAGATTAGAAAATGATACAACTTTAAAGGATCAATACAAGTAAGACTGAGCCAATTTATTAATTTCTTAAAACTTACAAATAATGTTCTTTTATAAATGTACTGTAGCAGGTATTGGATATAACATTCTATTCAATTTCTGAAAAGTGGCAACTTGTGATTTTACCCTTTCGGGTTAAACTAAAAACAATATCTTGATATTAAAACAAGCAAATTGAACAGACAAACTGATTTTGACTGCGTCCTGACGCTGCTGTAAGCCATCATGAAAGCATACTGCAGTTCTACTAATTGTGAAAAAAAGTCCGCGTTCACTTGAACAAACTTTTTTTGAGACAGGCTGTAATGAAGGAAACTTATAATCACATTTTTGAAAAATATTTCTTATGGTTTTAATTAATATCTTGACAGTCAAAACACTGGAAGAATTACTCGACGCTGTAGATAGTGCTAATACCAAATGAGCAAAATCTCTTGGGTGTATGTTTGTTTACATTTCGAAGAAAGTCAATGTGATACTGGTCTTCAATGAAAATCAGCCATTTTTTTATAATTATTATACTTAGTTCTTACCTCTGCCATTTTTAACGTATCATAGAATGACGACCCGTCTATAGGCTCATACCACGTAACCAATTGGAAAGAACGGCAACTGGAAATATCACACAAAAATGTGTATGTTGATAAGACGTTTGTATATGGCTTATTATAAAATCCTAAAATTATTAACGATGCAGGGAGTATGATAATGGATGTACATATTTTAAGTATTTAAAAGTTACGTGCTGAGCACCCATGTGAACAGAACAGTTGAAACGGGAATTTTGAGAATTTTTCATCCAGCTTGGGAAAGGATAACCCAGAACTGTTACTGTTACATTTCACACAATTTCAGGTCATGCGATAGATTTGATTTGCCTGCTCAATCAGGCTGCGCCCAAATTGACCAAGTTGATGAACGATTTGCAAAAGACTGTGATAATTCAGGAAGCAAGCAAATTGCTAGAAAAGCAAGCCATAGATTTTGCAGTGTATCACCCTCAGGAATTTGTTTCAAATTTATTTCTTGTGACCAAGAAGACAGGGGAGCTTCGGCCGGTCATCAACCTAAAAGCCCTGAATATGAATATTTATTAATCTTTCCCAGTCTTGATAGTTCAGTTGGTTAGAGTTACCTGGAGAATTAACATTTCAAAACAAATATAAATTGTATATGTAAATATACCGTTCTGATGCTATCCGCTAGGAAAGCGATGGACACCTTTCGGACCTAACACCTATAGATGATATATATCGCTCCTCTACCAACCCAGTCTTGATAGCTCAGTTGGTTAGAGCGCCGTGTTAGTAATACGGAGGTCGCCGGTTCGAATCCGGCCAAGCGCACATGGGGGTTTTCAACACTTGGTGCGCTGGCTATTTCCAGGAAAAGATTAATAAATATTCATCCTTGTCTACCGGGAGAATTAAGAAGTTAACATTTCAAGCTCTGAATATGTTTGTACGGAAAGTTCATTTGAAGATGGAAATATTGGAGAGAACAATGCGCTTGATCCACCAAGGAGATTTGTTAGCATCAATAGATCTAAGAGATGCATATTTTTCAATTCCGATCATGTCTGATTATCGCAAATATCTTCGATTCATATGGCAAGGCCAGTCGTATCAGTTTCGCGTTCTTCCGTTTGGTCTGACGTCAGCACCTTGAGTGTTTACAAAAGTGTTAAAGCCAATCATAGCTGCAGTACGTCGTCAGGGAATACGGATAGTGGTTTTTCAGGACGACATTTTGATTAAAGCAGGAGTGTTAGCTTCATGTAAATATAGTTAAGGATTTGTTGACATCTCTCGGCTTCAGAATAAACCTGGAGAAGTCTTGTATGATTCCTTCTCAAGAAATAAGAGTTCTTGGAATTCCAGTTAAATGCAGCAAGTGTGTTGGCCAAGGTTCCAGAATGGAAGTGCTCCACGATTATTGCAAGGTGTACAGTCTTTTGTAGCAAGTCTTGTCGGCCAATTGAAGTCCGGTCACCCCGGCGATTTTGGCAGCAGCAGTATTTTGTCATCTACAAGAACCACAAACTCTGGCGCTAAAAGCATGTAATTTGGATTACGATGCAGAGATGTCTCTCTCCCACATGGCAAAACAGAAGCTGGGATTATGGATAGAGAATCTGTATGTGTGACGCGGTCGTCCGCTTCATGTTCCTCCAGTACAAATTGTGCCCCAGTAAGATGCGTCTCTCAGCGGATGGGGAAGTGTCATGATGGCAAAGCAACAGGTGGAAGGTGGCTGCAGCACGAAAGGAATCTTCACATAAATGTGTTGGAGGCGAGAGCTGCCAAGATCTCACATCAGAGATTCTCATGTAAGAATTCAGATGGACAATTCTTCGGCAGGTTTATATGCAATCACCAAGGGGGCACAAGGTCTCATCTTCTGAACGAGGAGGTGTTGGATTTACTAAAGTGGTGTCTGCCAAGGAGGACAGTGGTGTCAGCAGATCATCCACCAGGACAGCCAAACACAACATCAGATTATGTGTCAAGAAATTTTGCGGACTACCTAGAATGGTCCCTGAATCATGTAGTATTTCTCGATCTTGTAAATGCCCCAGGCTTCAGCCCAGATGTCGATTTATTTGCGACAAGGACAAACAGTTAGTTGGAAAAAGTATGTGTCGTGGCGACCGGAACCAACAGCATGGAAGGTAGATGCTCTGTCCTTCCCTTGGATCAATCTGAGACCGTATGTGTTTCCCCCATTTTGCCTGATCAGCAGGGTATTGACGAAAATTCGCCAGGATCGAGTTCATATGTATTACTAATAGCGCCTTGGGACACACAACCTTGGTACCCAGACTTATTATAAATGTTGGTTCACAGACCGATCCTACTTCCGAGACTGGCCGCTCTGTTGTCACTACCCCACAGTGGAGAAATTCATCCGTTACATGACAAGCTACAGGTAGCAGGGTGGCTACTGTCCGGAGACATCTCAGAAACCGTGGAATTTCGAAGTAGTCTGCTAGACTCATCATGTCTTCCTGGCAGAAAGGTACTGAAAAGCAGTACACATCGGCCTGGAAAATCTGGTGTAGCTGGTGTAGTGACATCAATTCAATTTCATCATTTATAGCTGATATATGCGATTTCTTGTCGGAGCATTTTCACAGAGGATTGCTGTATTCTACTATTAATTCTCTATCTATGACATTGAAGGTGTGAATGTTGGTTCGCACTACTTGGACGACTTATGAGAGGTATTTTAAACATGCGGCCTCCAATGCCTCGATAGGGATTTACATGGCCTATCGGATCAATTATGAAATATTTCAAGAGTCTTCAACCCAATATGAATTTGTGCTTGAAATTGTTGACAATGAAAACGGCTATATTAATTGCCCTTGTTTCTGATAAAGGTGCTGCCATCACCTCGTTGAATTTGAAGTATATGGTGAAAACAAGCAAAGGATATCATGTTCTACTGTCCAAGCCAACGAAATCAGCTAGACCAGTGTGGCAGGAGATATAGTCCTCCGGGCTCACAGTCCGGGAACAATGGTAAACAAAAGGGCAATCGATTCAGTTGACTCTTCACGCAACATTAGTTTCACCCTTTATTCCGTTGTCGTCTATGGAGCCCGGACTATGATACCTGCCGGACAATGATTACTTTCACATCGGGCTCTGGTATACGAGAGATTGTGATTAAAATATGTTGCCGACAATTATGTTTGCCCAGTGGTTACATTGTCACATTATTTGAGACGTACTCAATCTCCACGTGGTAATCAAAAACAGATATCCTTTCAGAAACCATAAGGCGGTGGTATCCTGCACTGTCACAAGGTGGATTAAAACAGTTAGGCTGCTGCAGGGATTGGCACTTCAGTTTTTAAAGCACATTCTACACGTTCTGCTACAACTTCTCATGCATATAGTAGAGTAGTTTCTATCCCAGAGATTCTCAGGACTGCAGACTGGTCTAGTGCAACAACATTTCATAAGATTTATAACAGATCCGTGGCTCAGATGAGATTTAATCAGCCCATACTGGAAGATGCTATTTAATCTGCAGACTAAGTCTTATCTACCGAGGGATTATACGAAGTATAATTTAAAATTATACAAAGGTGGACTCACATGCAAAATAATTGTAAGTAAATTTGTCGTGCCGAGCAAGCTCGTGCGCGGAGTGCCCATCTCTCTTTTCTTAGCGTTTAGGCCAGACTCCTCCGTATTATATTTGCTGTGGGGGGTTCGCCACTCCTCCCGCACAGCGAGTCTGTTACTTTCCCAGTATTGAATAACACTGGTACCCATTTATACACCTGGGTGGAGTGGAGTTATTGAGGTAAAGCGCCTTACTCAAGGGCACAACACGTTGGCCGCAGTGGGACTCGAACCCACGACCTTTAGAGTGCGGGACGAGCGCTCAATCCACCAGACCACACGTGCCCAGAATAATTGTAATTATCCTCGTATAATACGAACCAGCTTGTCCACTGATTTAACAAAATTCAAAATAACACTTTGGATTTGGTTGACTCAGAGAGATTGTAGTCTTCATTACCAGTCGTTTATACCACAGACCCTGAGAGGGTCTACGCCCGGGCTAACTCTAAGGGGAACAATACACAGAGAGCGATGCACTCTATGGGTGTTTTTGGACTGTTCCATTATGCTCTCAAGGGAAGTTATATACCAAAGAGCGGCTCCCAATGGCGAGTAAACTGCAGACTAAGTCTTATCTACCTCGGGAATATACACGGATAATTACAATTACCCTGCAGGTGAGTCCTCATTTGTATAATTTAAATTTTATTCGATTTCTTGTGCCTTAAATCATAATGTGCCTTAAAACATGTTTAGGCACATTATTTGTATTTCCATGTTGCCTGGTTGCAAAGATATGATAAATTTGAAAAATGAGGCAATTTTGGCCCCCATCTTGGATTTTAGAGAGAGCTCCCGGGGGTTTGGGGGACTTTTAATATGCTATTCTGCTCATATTCCTTGACCTATCCTGAAAAAACAAAATCAGCTTGTTATGAGCCATTTCCAAGTTTTAGCCTATATGATGTAATGCTCTTGGACTATTGAGCTACTTGAAAAATAATGAAATATTATTGTTGGTAAGTCACTTTTCAATTCGCCCTTTTTACTGTTTGACGTCGATTTTTTTTTTTACTTTTTACTTTTTTTACTGGTGTGGTTCATACCGGTAACCGACTCTTTCGGAATATTGGGAAAGGTCTAGTTTCCTTCATTCCATTGTGACTATCTCTTATATTATTTTTGGTGTTAAAATTAAGTTTGGCTTTCTTAACAAACCCTAGCTGTCCCTTACCCAAAAGTGTTTGGCACATCCGCTTCAAGTCCACCCAGCCCTTGGGCCTACCGTTTCTATGGCTGCTGTTTATGCTCGTTTTGTCCAAGTAGATTATGCGATGGTGGTTTTTGGTTGACGGAATTTCATTTTTTGCTCAAGTATTGATGGCGTTGAATACAATGTCAGAGCGTTCTATTTAAATATGTTGTCCACCCTGCGCTATCTAAATTTATACCTAATCAACTTCAAAAGTTTCCAAAGAGATGTTCCACTAAATCAGAGCTTCAGATCCTCTCTCATCACTTGAAACAGCTCCTATAAAACCGATGAATTTCCCTGGCAGTGACTTTTCGATCACAAAGTATATAATACAATCCCGCAGTGTAAAATTTAGTTAAACGCAATCTGAAGCCATTAAATGTTCACATAGCTTTCGCGTTGCCTCTCATAATCTCTGTCACATAAACTTATGTATTTACCTATATTGGTCGTATCCTGGTTGTGACTTAATATCCTGACAAAATCGTAGAAACCCCACTGTAACCAAACAAGCTTGTATAAGAATCAGGAATGCAAAGGTGGAGTAGACGGGCACGGAAATTATCCTTACCAAATCTCTGTGGACAGAAATGGATTAAAATATGCGTTAAAATGAAAGTTTATACGTATATGGAAGAATAAGGTCCGTATGCACAAAAGAGTTAGACTGGGTCTAAAGTTAGACCTGGTGAAAGTAAAATTTAGTCCCACTAGAAAAGACATTTTTCCTTTGTATGGACATGAGGTATTTTGGATTTATTTTGAATTTGCATTTTTTCTTTGGAATTTGCTAGTACCTCGTGAAGAAAATTTGAATAACTGTCAATTTTGAACAAAACTAATTTTGACTTAGACCAGGTCTAACTTTAAATCTGGTCTAACTTTTTGTGCATACGGACCTTAGTGTCTAATTTTCGCCTTATCCCTAGACAACGAGAGTAAAACTAATAGCCCGGCAACCCAGAAAGTTTATTTATACGAAAAGCGTCATAGCAGCCGGCAGCATTGCCTGAAAGGGTCTGAAAGTGTGTTCAACCCACATCATAAAAATACATTGCTGCCGGGTCTGCGCCGTGGCTTTCCCGAGATATCCAAGATGGTGTCCACAGTGAACGCCATAGTTGATAATTCAACATTATGTCAGCACTATGTCAGTAAATTTGTTAAGAAATGTGTTACTGGACCCAATAAATCAATTTCTGTGACTTTCAAAGTCATTACATATACTTCTATTTCGAATTATCGTGGTACATGATATTAGATACAATAAACATATTTATGATACTTTACAACTGTTCAGATGATGTCGACGTGTCAGGCAATATGGCAGCCAAAATCTTGAAAATCTTTCAAACTTGCATGGTACAAATTTAGTAATGTCAGCCGCAAATAAATATAAAAGTGTCAATGTCACAATTAGAAATGTAAATTTGACCACAAGCAACTTATACCAGAAAATCCTGACTTCTAAACAAGAGCCTCATCCATTAAAGGTGCAACGAGAGATTTCACATATCAGGTGCCCCTAAAAAATCAAAAGTACCGATTTTGGCCCGACGTAAAGCTTTCCATCAATAATATCCACATCTAAAAGGATTAAGCTGAAAAATGTTTCTTTGGTACAAATATTGTGAAATTTCTAATTTTGTATAGGAGCAAACACAAAATTCAGCCTAATATATTTTATATTGAAATATAAGCAATCAAAATTACCTTTTCCTCTCTTTTAAGACATTTCTGTAGCCAAATACAAGGTAAGAAATCTATTGAGTGTCAAATCTATATAGAATTACGAATGACACAATTATTGGGTTTGTCTCAAAAATCTCTCGTGCACCTTTAAGGACAAGGTTTTTTTCCATAAAATTAAAATTTAATATTTTTGATTTAATTTCTTTGTTAAATGTAAAGGCCAACATACTTTCTTCAGAAACCATTATGACAAAAATCAACAAACTGCACCTGAAAACTATGGTTGGACCTTTATTGTAGGGGTGTCATGGACAGGGACATGGCCAGACATCCACACATGGCAGTGAAGTGGTTTTATTTAAAAGTAGAGATCCACATAATAAATTATTAGTTAGTGTTGATATATGAAAGGGGAATATCATTTTATACAAACTTACACTTAAACTAGAGCTTAGAATGCTTTAAGTAAGGGTTTTTGACATTTTGATGCGGAACTGTGTCCGTCCATGACGTAGAAATTTCTCGTAAAGTTTTTCTACATCTTACAAGAAGGAAAAAAAAAGTGAAACCAATGAGGTGTATTATGTATTAATAAAACGGATATTCAACTGTTACAAGTTCGTAGAAATGAGTATTGAAAGTATGTCATGGGATGACACTTGCTTATGTTCCACTGTTTGCAATGGGCCAGACCTCCAAACGAGTTGGAACCATAATTACCAAAGGAACAAGATTAAACAATTTCTTTTTGCATTTTGACATGCAGCATCATCCTAATGAAGATTTATATACATCCATTTAGAGCTACCTTTAGAGAAGGTTTTTTTTTCAGATAAATTTGTGTCGTGTCCGTCCATGACAAAAGTCATATATATTGGCCTGTTTCTTTCAAGTAAGTTGGTATTTCAAAAAAAAAAACCCTTTGGTGCAGCATGATGGAGCTATAAGTCACCTTGCTTATAGTAGCAAAAATATACCTTTTCTACAAGTCAACAATTTTGTTAACATTCATGTCCGTCCATGAAATAGAAAAATGTCCGTCCATGACACATCTTAGGTGGACGACTCTCAAAAGATAAACGTTGTCTTTACACCTTTTCTTATCCCTGCCGAACTCGCAGTTCGGAACAGAGACTATAAAATAAACAGCGTGCTAATTTGTAATTCCTTTCATTTAATTCATTAATGCCTAACTTTTGACAAAAATAAATTCGGAACAGGGACTATAAAATGAACAGCTTTGTGACAAAGCTGTTCATTTTATAGTCCCTGTTCCGTTGTGTGAAAAATCTGCATGTCTTATATGAAGGACTAGGGTCAGTGCTTATATAAATTTGCTGAACTGAAAAAAAAAACAAGGTTTAGATTTAAAAACAACAAGGTTTAGATAGAAAGTTGAAAAGATTACCGAAAACTAGAAAATCACAATTCTATCCTGTCCGTCCACGACATGACTTTAGACGCAGTTCTATTTTAGTAACATATTCTCGCACCTTGACTGTATTTTTTTTCCTTTTTTGGCCATATTAGTTTCTATATGGATGTTGACCCATTTATTAGCCAAGGTACATATCTAATTCTTTCACTGACACGTTAATTTTTATTTGTGGCTAATAATTGTAAATTTGTATTGTCGTCTTTTTGAAGAATTGAACAGATTCGCTGGACGACCCCATATAGAGCGACGAGACATTCAAAGCAGTTTAAAGTATCGGAAATGTGTTAATTATGTCCAATACAATAACATATACCAATATATTTCGTATATATTTTCAACCTATATATTTGCTAAGATTGGTACTTATTATTATTGTTTTGGTAGCCATTTTGAACTTAACGTATGGGACAAATTGAATTATTGTGAAAATTGAATTATTGGATCTGTTGAGATATTTCTTCACATAATTATTTAGTGATTTAGTGCTGATTCCATTATTATCAGCTATGGCGTTTACTTTGGACGCCATCTTGAATATCTCGGTAAAGCCACGGCCCAGCGCTGGTAGCATTGCATTTTTTACGATATGGGTGGAAGACCCCTTCAGCCCATGTTGTTTGCAGTTATGGCACTTTTCGTGTGAATAAACATTCTGGGCTCCTGCCCTATAAGATAACAAAGCATTATCTTGGGTTTACGATTCGTTATCTGGGTTTAACTTTTTAAAATCCAAGATAAGATTCCTTTTCTAGGCATAACAGATCTAAACCTAGATAACAAACGTAAACCCAGATAAGACTGTACACCCAAGATAAGGCGCGTTTTATGAGATTTACAACCCTAAACCCTAAATAACATACATAAACTACAAATAAGGCTGCGTTAAGATGCGTTAAGGATAACGTGTCGAGTTATCTTGGGTTTACAACCCTAAACCCATGATAACAAACGTAATCCCCCGATAATACGGTAACCCCAGATATCAAACCTAATTATAGGATAACGCCGTTTAACAAAGATAAGGAGCCTTATGTTGGGTTTACAAGCTAACCTCAGATAAGGAATCGTAAACCCAGAAAAGGCTTTGTTATCCCAGGTTTACCGCTCGCTATCTAGAGATACGGCGAAAAAGAGACATTTATGCTTTCATATTCGCCTTATATCTGGATAACGAGCGTAAACCTAGAATAACAAAGCCTTATCTTAGGTTTACGATTCCTTATCTTGAGTTTACGATTCCTTATCTGGGATTTTGCTTTGTAACCCTAAGGATCCTTATGTAAGAATAAGTGAAACCATTATGAGGTTTTGTATTCAGCTTGAAAAAAGCGCAATTTAATTTTAAGTTTTAAGTCCAATTAATTTACAGAAAACTTCAGCTCGGGTTCTTCTCGCAAATTATGGACACTGGGAATGGTGTATTTGTGCAATATAATTACCTTAGAGAGAGATGTAAAACAAAAAATCTCTGAGCAATTTCATTATGTTCATGAACTGAGGCATTGATACGAAGCCATTTTCAATAACTGCCTCAATATGACTGAACAATGATAACTTCGTTGGTTGAAGATATTTTACTTATAATTATGTTACACAAAAAACATTCAAACAGATATGGTTTTGGCAAGAAGAAGTCAATACCAACTGAAATTGCATGTGGGAATTGTATTTGCTATAATGCGTTATGGTATACATACGTCGGTGTCAGTCTCTCCGCATTGTATGGCCAAAAGTGGCCAGACAGAATTTTTGGTCTCTCCGCAAATTGACATATTTTATGAACCCAAAGTCCGAAAGACACCAAATAAAAATCTTCCGATAGCCTGTTTATTCCTGTTAACAACCAAAGCAAACATTCAGGCAAAAATAACGCTTAACGTTTCAAAAAATCTTTTCTATATGTAGGGTTTTATTTACTCACCGGGTACATGCTGAGGCAGACGGCACAAAAACATGGCCCACATTTATTGAAATTACTTCATTTTGATGTTTCGTATATGAAGCAAATAGGTATGCAAGAAAATCACCGATTGTGGCTTTAATACGTATCATATACGCTTTCATTTTTGGTGATGAGAACAACTACTCTATAAACGGAGTAGAGGAAGGCAGCAGTAAGGGCGATGGATGAAAACCAATGCAGTATGAAAAATTGGATTTTTGCCTGGATGAACTTCAAAGTAGTCTTTTGAGATCGTGTGACTTCATGTAAAGAGTACGCAGTCAATGTTGAAATCATTCTGAAATGAAAATGTGAATGGCATATACATAAACGTTTGTAGCTTAAAAGAGATATAGCAGTTTCACTACTGTTTATAACCCCGGCCCATAAGAATTTTTGGGTGTATATGAATCTGTTAGCTACAACGCAAACTAGATCTACCCCGAAATTTCTCGTATAATTGAAATAAAAAGGGTCATTTCTTAATCCTCAGCTCGTAACTGACTCGCCTAAAGCAATGGCATTCGTTTATGGCATCAGAAACTGTTAAACTGCTGCAATGTAGCATTGTTAACGAATGTTCGAGCAGGCGTCACGCAGGAGTCGCACCCCCCAAAAAATCCACAAAGGAGAAAAAGGTCCACTTTTGTCAATTTTTGATAAAAAAAGGTCCAAATTTTAGAGAAATTTTGGCAACAAGTCACTTTGGTGATAGAGTCAAATGTCAAAAAGGGGGGTCCACTTTTTACCAAACCAAGGTCCACTTTTTCGAGGTACCGCTCTAGGGTTCTTTGTTTTTTAAAAAATATTCTCAGCCGAATTCAGTTAGTGCCCAATAATAAGAATAAACGGCCTAAGAGATTTTAATGTTTTGGTATGAGGGCAATTTCTTCTGTCACGTTTGTGACCTAAAACCGGTAATTTTTTACTTTCAACCCATGGAGTTTTGTCAACGTAACCAGACTGTTATTTACTTTTACATTAGTAATAACCTGCAATCCAAATATAATGTTTCCACTTTTGCTGGATTGGTTATTTTGTTATGGGGGCAAAAGTTCAGTCCGGGTGTGACATTTGAGTGTTAAAAGAAGATCACGGTAAAAATCAGAAAGTTTGCTTCACTGTACACCTCAATCCCTATGCTATGGAATTTTATCGCGTGTAGACCAACTATTTATACTCAACAATACTTCGATTGTCAGTGGTGCTCCGATCACGTTAACAATTTATTAGTTTTGATGGTCAATACTATAATACCTTCACATAAAAGGTGTGGCATGGAGATCAAAGATGGGACCTGGTTTTGCATGCATTTTGTGGGACACTTCAAGAAGACTTTCAATCGTAGATGGCCGCGTACCAATTCTATACAAGCGCTACATTGACGATATTATTAGAGTTATGACTGAACCGCGTAAATGTCATACCTTTACAAACACTCAACAAACATACGAGCCGTATAATGGTTTGGTGATCATTATATAGAGAATTTTAGTCGTCTTCAAAATTATTGCGATACAATCCAAAAACATCAACAAATTAGCACTAATAAGTCATTAACTTTTAGATTTTGCCAAAAGTTATGTACTGCCAATATCAGAAAATCAATTGGCCCTGGCGTGTTGATGTTAATTAGCATAATTAAGCATTTTGGTTGTGTAAAGAGTATAATATACCCCTTTAGATATTTAGTAACTGGTCCCTGACTCTTGCTTGAAATTGAGGTCAAATAGCTATTTTTCACCCAAATTGCAGTGTACCACAGGCCGCTGGGCCAAGCAGCCGCACCTTAGGTATCCCCGACAGCCAAGGGTATGTACTATGTTATTGTTGTTTCATTTATCTTTTTTATATAAATATATGTAAAAACACACTGGAAAGAAGTTGTTTTGTAACAGTTGTGGGAAGCGTTCTGATAAACACCCTAGGTTTCTCATGGAATTCATAAATCTAGAGAGAAGTCCCTAGATAACAACATATTTTTTGAATTTAAAGCATTTTGAGATTCAAGTGTTGGACAGTGTATTTATAATGTATACAGAGTGACGTAAGACAACTGCTGTTGTAAGATGATATTTGATGTTTGACATATATTTTAATTGCTACTTTTGTATTTAGGTTTTAAGTTGTTTTTTATCTTTCTTTTACATTATAGGGTTTGTTTTTGTTCTTTTTGGTTATGTGGAATAAAACTAAAAAATTTATCTGCGACGAACCGCCGTCACAAAAAAAAAAAAAAAACACAATGGCGATCCCTGCAGGGATCTCAAACACTTCAGAAATAAAAGCTACGAAAGCTCAACCCCTGCGCTGCTTTCCCCCTCCTGCTTGCTACAATGATTTCAAGCAGGCATGGAATTGATATTGGCGGCATATGTACCTATTGATGCATCTTACTATAGACACAAAATTGAGGCCCCCAAAACCCCCCACCCCCCCCCCCCCCCCCTTCTTTTTTCCCCCCCCCGCCCCCCACAATTTCGTGGAAAAATACTGGAAATATAGTTAACTCAATATCTTGCACTGACTATGAACCCGGGATGGTGTGATCAGTGCTACTTCAAAAGGGGCAACAGATACAGAGTGGTATATTGAGGCGGCAACTCTGAGTTTTTCTGCCTTGGACTTGTACACATGTAGCTACTTGTTGTTTAGTGAGCAGATCCAGTGCCCGTGTATTTTCCTCATCTGTGATCCTACTGGACCTGTATAAATTAGGCTTGACATCTGCAGTATAAACTACTTTGTATGAGACCCTCCTACGTCACTTCCCAAGGGATACAAACAGAAATAATGCTGGAGCCAGAGATAGAAGGGACTGGTCAACACAAAACCTACTGCTGGACTAAAACATCTGTTACTCTCATAAGAACTTGACCCATATATACCATCAGCGTGCTGTGGAGTGATACAGTCCAGAATGACATTGGGAGTACTACACGTATGAACATAACCCCACCCCACCAGTGTGATAGAACTTCAAGTGCTGTATCTGCAAATTGTCAGCTAACTAGGAACTCATGTGCAGGTTGGGACTCACCGAAAAAAAATGACTTTTGGTGGGCTTTCATAACTAACTGTTGATCTGAAAATGTGGTTTCTGTTTTAGTGCGAAATTTCACTGATATTTATATCAGAAACAGATGTTTGTTGAGGATTGTGGATTGTGTTTTCAAGTATTTTCATTACAACCTCAACAAATATTAGTGTTGAGTGTGGATTACTATGCAGAGCTATAATGTTAATGCCTCATTTCAATGCCAATGGTGAAAAAACCTAATTTAGTATACATTTATTTGTGTTCACGGATTTTTTTAAAATTAGTAATTAGGCCTGCTAACATATAATTATACCAAATGAATGGTCAACTTTTGACTTGTTTTGGTGCATAGCGTGCCGGCAAATAGCTAATTACTAATAAGTGGTAAGATTGGTGGATGGAACCTATAAACGACTGATTAATATATTTCATGTTCATTTAAAATCATTGCCAGAAAGGTCTATTTTTGCACTAATGCTTGATCTTGATAGAAGCTTTTTCTAGAAACTACTTTTGGCCATTATATATTTTTTTAGTGTTTATTGTATCATCTATAACCACAGACTAGATAAATATAGGACTTTCTAATTATATCGATTATTGTAGCCAATGGCCCAACTCACCAGATACGTCCCACTTCAGCAGCCCGGATGGTGTCAGTTTTTCATCAACCTATCGCCTGTCGACCTCGGTTTCCAGCACCCTATTTACCCAAGAGCATCCTCCCAAATTTGAGGTACTTCCCAGCCGCCACCACAGGAAACGACACCACCTCCAGCTGCCACCCGAGGTTCCACCACCAACTTCAATGCAGCAACCACAACACCCTGTTGTGCCATCACCACGGTCTTACTCAATTTACTCAACTAGACACCCACTCATCAAGTAAAGCAACTTCCAGCTCGTGGAGCTGATTCTAGGATTCGACTGGAGACTGGATAGTTGAAGTCGGTTACGTGCTGGACCCAGCAATGTCTAACCAGCACAAGTACGACAATTGAGCGGACCTGAGCGGTGATGCCCGTCTTGTGTATAAGTCAATGCTGGGGATAAAATCCAAACCAACGGATTAGAATCTTGGCGAACTACGAACCTGGTTTGGCGATCTGGAGTACCATCAGGAACCCCATGGCACCTTTTACGAGCAGCCAGCAAGGCCCAAGTGGTTGTTCTCGCCCTTTGCCCTAGCTTAGAAGAGATAATTCAGAAGATAGGCAGAAGACAGGCAGATGTCAGGACCGAGACTTTAAGCTCATCCATCAGCTACTCAAAGGTATTCGGGACAGCAAGCTAAAGATCAGTACAGACAAGAGGGCACATAAATGAGTACAGGCAGGTCAGTCTGAAGTACGCCGGTTGTTGAAAGATCAAAATCGTCAATCGCAAGCGTGGCTCAAGCCCATGTTCAAACAGCAGAACCAATTAGCCCTTCAGACTCGACCAAGGTTACTCAGTTGGTGGATACAGTCCGTGAACAATCCAAACAGATTGAGGCTCTACAAAACTGTTTCATCCCCTGCTAAGTCAACCACCAGTGCCAACAGTCCGATGTACCAAACTTGGTAACCTCCAATGCCTAACAGTCGCCATCGTCATACCCGCAGTTCGCGCCACCTCCAGCACGGGATCGAGCAGCGGCACGACAATAGCCATAACAACAACCGCCGAGGCCGTGACGTGGCAACAATGCAGCAGCCCCTGGCCGCGAAAGAGTGATTTAAACTTAGAGCCTGCAAGTCGAGGCCCAGCTGCAGGAACATGAAAACTGGAGGAGATCACAATGGTGGGGCCAAGCAACCTCGAAAGGGTAAAAGTCAATAACATATCGTGTACCTCTATACGGATCTGGTCCCAAGTTTACCACAATAACGCAAGTTTCCCACCATACTATCATGAGCTCCAATCGCCAATGCATACAGTGTCAAATAGAGAGCAGGTGGTACCAAAATCTCACATCTTGGGTATTGGTATTTCTGACATTATCCTGCCTAGGCCATGTTTATGACAATGTTCCAGTGTTGCTGGTACCGGATACACCACATCGCAAGGAGATTCCCCTGCGGATGGGACAAAGTCATAAAGCAGCAAGGGCTCGATTCAAGAAGTGCTAAGGCGGATGGGTATCTGGAAGAAAATTAAGACAATCACCAGCGTGGTATTGCAGCATGTTGCAGCTACACAACACCGTCTATTGCAGAGAGCATTGAGGGCATGCTATGCAACAATAATGTCGGACCTGAACCACTATCCTTCAGCCTGAGCAGCGCGATGTTCTAGCCTCATATCTCTGCAGGGGATTGCGAAGATATGACAACTGTGTTGGTTGAACCCACTGTATCTTCAGATACTCCTGGAGGCATTGAAAGTGCATATCTTCTTGCAACTGTGACTGAGCGCACTGTACTGTCCAAGTTTGCAACTGAGGTCAAACCCGGTCTCACTACAGAAGAACATGCGCGTAGGCCGAAGTTACAGCTATCAGAGAAACTGACATCTGTTATTTGACTCCCAGGTGAAACCTCGCAATAGACAGCCAGTCCCCAGATAGTCCATTCCCACAAACCAATTACCAGTACTTATTCCCAGATGTTGACCTATCGCATGTGAAAGGTCCAGCACTGAACCAGCTGAAACAAATGCTACAACAGAATGTGATGTGTTCTCTGCCCATGATTTGGACTTTGGACATACTTCCACAGTGACACATGCAATACCTCTAGTGGATTCAGTACCATTCAGGCTCCCTCACCGTCGAATTCCAACGGCCCAGTACCAAGAGGTCCGCCAACATCTCCAACAGATGGAAAGATGCTGTGCCATTCGACCAGCAAAAGAGCACTTTATATGCTCCAAGATGTGAGTTGTAAGAAAGAAGGATGGGTCATTAAGAATCTGCATTGATTTCCGGCAGCTCAATATTCGGACCCGGACGGGACGCTTTCCCACTACCCCGGCTAGATGAAGCTCTGGATGCATTGACAAAAGCAAAGATTAGCTCATTAGATCTAACATCGGCGCTCTGGCAGTGGAAATCACGGAAGTGATAACACAAAACAGCATTTTCAACCCCCATGGGCCTCTTCGAATGTAACAGAATGCCGTTTGGACTTCAGAATGCACCGGCCACATTTCAACGTTCATGATGACGTGCTGGCGATATGACCTCTCTTTCGGTCTCATATTACTGATGACATCATGTGTTTTCAAAACCCTTTGAGGAAAAAATGCGAGCGCCCTGGAATTGGTTTTTCAACGCCTGAGGGAGCATGGACTGAACACTGAAGCAAGCAATGTTGCAATCCTCCAGAAGGAAGGTTCATTATCTACGGACACATGTCTCAGGAGAAGGAGTTGCCACGGATCCTGGAAAAGATCAGCAAAGTGAAAGAGTGGAAAACTCCAACTTCAACTAAGGAAGTCCAACATTTCTCGGCTTTGCTGGTTACTACAGACGGTTTGTTCAGGAGTATTCCAAAATTGCTGCTCCGCTCTACGCCCTCACTTCAGGAGATCCCAAGAGGAAGAAAAAGGTCAAAAACGAAAGCCTAAGCCCACAACCATTTGTATGAGACACCAGCTTGTACAGGAGGTTTTCAGGTACGAAAGGATAGCTCACTAGTGCTCCAGTTCTTAGGTACGCCGACTTCACTCTGCCGTTCATTCTGGAAACAGATGCTTCCGGACAAGGTTTGGGTGCAGTCTTTCACAAGCCAAGATGGAAAACAACGTGTAATTGCCTATGCTAGCCGTGGTCTTCGTCCTTCAGAAACTAGGGATCCAGAATACAAAAGCTGAAGTATCTAGCTGTAAAATGGGCTGTGACTGATAAGTTTCGGGATTACCTGCTAGGTCGACACTTCACTATCATCACAGATAACAATGCTTTGCTGTATATCAAGTCTTCAGCAAAGTTGGAAGCAGCAGGACAACGTTGGCAAGAGGCACTTGCGGAATTTGATTATTCACTAGTCTACCGTCCAGGCAAGCACAATGATGCTGCAGATGCACTCTCTCGCATGCCGCAGGAGGATGTGAAAGAATCCAGATAGTCCTAGTTCACTACAAACTAGTACCAGTGTGATGTCATGATTACTGTTAATTTTATTCGTTTTTGTGGGCATATCAATTTGCAATGATACATGTACAACTGATCACATGACAGTAGTTGATCTTTGTTCTTTGTATTTTACCATGGATCATTGAAGGTTTATATTGAATTGATGCCCAATGTCGGGACGACATTTTCCAAAAGGGGGAGAGTGTAACAGGCTCAAGTAAAAAAGTATAATAGTACCCCTTTAGATATTAGTAAAACTGGTCCCTGACTCTTGACTTGAAATTGAGGTCAACATGCTAGCTTTTCCCACATTGCACGTTGTACCCACAGGCCGCTGGCGCCAAGCAGCCGCCACTTTAGTTATCCCCGACAGCCGGGTATGTATATGTCTATTTTGTTTCATTTCTTCTTTTTTATATAATATATGTAAACACACTGCAAGAAGTGTTTGGGAACAGTTGTGGAAGAGTGCTGATAACATAGGTATCTCATGAATTCATAAATCTAGAGAGGTCACTAGATGAACAACATATAAAATTTGAATTAAGCATTGAGATTCAAGTGTTTCCAGTGTATTTTCAATGTAATTAAGAGTAGACTGTTAAGACAACTGCTTGTTTAAGATGATATTGATGTTTGACATATATGTTTAATTGTACGTTTGTATTTAGTTGTAAGTTGTTTTTTATTTTTCTTTACAGTATAGGGTTTGTTTGTTCTTTTGGTTTAGTGGATAAAAGGGAATGTAAAACCCTAACTGGTTTTAAAATTTATGCGACGAACCCCGGTTCACAGTTGCACTATTCAAAATTTATTTCGCCCCTTAAATCGTACTGGATATATATATATATCTATATATATATATATATTCTATATAAATTGATGACCTACTGGAACGGGTAGTTGTTACTCGTGTTAACGTTGTGCGATCACGACACAATGGCTGATATTCGGTGGATTGTTTTGATACCGGACGACGAATATATAGCGTTTTTGCGGACGTCGTAGAGAGAAGTTGGTGGTCTCGTAGAGGGGCGGCATGAGATGGAAGGTGACAAAATGCGGACGGCGGAGAGGTATCGTAGTCGTATTATCTAGGTGATGCTGGATTGGTTTGCTAAGTAGATTTGTTCTTTTTCGTGGCGGCACTTGGATACAGTTCGGGTCGATTGCTTGAGTAGTAGGCGTTTGTCCGGCAGATGATCGACTAATCGCTATATATGCTTCGCATCCGAATAGCAGCCAGTTGTATGATGATCGCACAAGAGGATGAAACTCCGAGTACAACACTCCGTTCCGTAGGTTCATCAATGTATCTCGCTCTGCTTTCAGGCATGGAGCCTCTGGATTGGAAGATAGTCTCCGGCCCTATTTAAATATATTTATATATACGTACGAAATGGTGAGTTGACACGAATCTGATGTGATTTTGTTAGGGGAAATATGCATAGGGGAAAGAAATTGATAACAAAGCGGGCGTTGAATATCTAAAGGAACCTGCTGTGAATGGGACTCGAACCAACAAACCTCTCGGTCAGTACTAGAGCCGCTATAACCAATTGCGCCATCACGACTTGATGGGTTTTTTTGTTCGAGGTTCATCTCTAGCGTTCCACCGCCTTTCGAGGTCCAGTAGTTGCCGCCCTCCTCAGACGATCATCATTCGTTTTTCCGAATGTGTACGGAAACTCAAATAATTATATATACGTAAGAAATGGTGAGGTTGAGTTGACAAGAATCTGCATGGATTTTTGGTATGGAAAAATGTATGGCGAAAGAATTGATAACAAAGCGGGCGTGGCATACTATCGTAAAAGGAAACGTGCTCGAAAAAAACAGAATGATGGATGTCTGAGTGAGGGCTGCAACTACGTGAAGTCGAAAGGCGGGGGAACGCTAGTGATGTAGAAAATCGAACAAAAAACCATCAAGTTGTGATGGCCCAAGTGTTAGCGCGCTCTAGTACTGACAGAGAGGTTGTGGGTTCGAGTCCCATTCACAGAAAGTTCCTTTTACGATAGGATGCAACGCCGCTTGTTCTAATTTCTTTCGCCTATACATTATTTCCATAACAAAAATTACATCGCTTCGTGTCAACTCACCTTCTACGTATATATTAATTAATTTGAGTTGTCCGTATACACATTCGAAAAAAAAACGAATGATGATCGCATGAGTGAGGGCGGCAACTACGTGAGGTCGAAAGGCGGGGAACGCTAGGGATGTAGAAACTCGAACCAAAAAAAACCCAATCAAGTTGTGATGGCGCAATTCGTTAGCGCGCTCTAGTTACTGACAGAGAGGTTGTGGTTCGAGTCCCATGCACAGCAAGTTCCTTTACGATAGTATGCAACGCCCAGCTTGTTATTCCAATTGCTTTCGCCTATATATTATATATGTATTTATCTATATTAATATATATACATTCTAGATATATATATAGATGAGATATATATGAGAGATATATAGATATTATAATATATGACATATATAACATAATAGATATAACAAAAGTAAGTAATTATTCCTCCAGCTCCCTCCATCCCAGAAACCATTTCATGTGTTAGATACAGTTTGTATATTATAACTACGGGACACGTGTGACAGCCATAAATCTTGCGACACTGCAACAGCCATAATTATTTTGTTAACCTTGTAGACCCCTAGTATATATATATATAGATATATATATATATATATATATTATATATATATATATATTATATATATATATATATATTATATATATATATATATATTATATATATATTATATATATATATATATATATATATATATATATATATAGATATATATATATATATATATTATATATATATATATATTATATATATATATATATATATATATATATAGGCCTAGCTGCTAGATCTTAGTACATTGCAGCTCATTGTGAATCATTGTATATAATACCGGTATAGTGTTACCAGAAACCATCACCATCCAATGTGTGTGTACATGATGCACATGCATGGCTGGTTTTACTCACCCTTGATTTTGCCACTAATGCTGCAGCTGCTATCCCACAAGCAAAGGCAGCTAGGAGTACTACGATTTCCACTATTGATACCACCGTAGGTATGGCCGACATTTTGAAATATAATTCGCACTGCCTTGTCATCCAAAGCAAATATACAGTTAAATAGAAAAGAATACTCAAAGGTATATGTAGAGTAGGTAGGCTTAACTGTTACAATCGGTGCATTTAATTTTACAAGATCAGTACAGCGGGCACACGCTTGTCTAACTCAAACGCAATGTACATGTTCAACTATAGAACCAGGACCAGAAGATGTGGTATTGCATTTTCTGGCAATTACTCTTACTACTAGGAATGCGTGACGGCGGGGGGTTTGGATAAACTGCGAGTTTACAAGTTGCGAGTTAAAATGTGAGAGTTGCTCGTTGAATTTTACGATTTGGATTTTGCAAGTTGCGAGTTCCTGAATGTGGGAATTCTGGAAACGCTGAAGCCCATAACTTTGGACGCGCGACTACGCGAGTATGCTTGAAACGTGAAATTAGTGTAAAAATTTACACTCTTTCATATATTCTGCTAATAACTAAATTTCAATCAAAAGTGGATTTAGTCCCTTTGAACTCTTCATATACTTCATTCTATCACTAAGACTACCGAATTTCGCAAATTCCCACAGCACTGAGTATGAAAAATGCACTAAGTCCCGGATGTGGCGATTGCGTCATCAAACGAAAACATAGGCTATGGGCGCGAAATCGCTGGCCGGACACCGTCGTAACAAGCTGTAACATGGTATCCCCGATCTGAGGCTGGTTCGAGACCGACCCGAATTTGTGACATTTCGTGTTCTCCTCTTTCATCACTCCTTCACTCCCTCCCGGAAGATGTGGCATTAGGGTTATATCTCCACATTCATCTGAAAGAGTTGATATTAAACTGTTTGTCTTTGTTATAAAAAATGAAATTTCTAACTTGTTAATTTGCTCCAATACAAAATCAAATTTTAAATTGAAATATAGGCAATATAAATTCACGTACTGTTTTCACTTTTAATGTATTTCTGCAGTCAAACAGTGGGCATGTATTCCCTAGGATCTCTGCCCATGACACACACACACACACACACTCACACACACAAACACACCCACACACACACACACATTCACACATATCATACTCTTACACACAGAACTTTTTCCAGAAGGAAGTAGGAACTCAGAAAGCTCATTACTCAAACGTCTCAGAAAGTAGGTTTTCTATATTATGTTCTGTATTAGGGTTAGAGTCATTTTCTTTTTCTTATTTAACGTTGTGATCAACGATCTATTGACTGGACTCCAGAGTCGGTTTATTAAAATAATTATCTTTACACTATAAAGTAAACATTGCATGAGGAGCTGCAACTCCGAATGACGCGCTTTATTCCGTTAATAGGATAAAGCACATAATACATAAAGCAAATAATACAAAGGTGTAGCTGTAGATGATATTCAATTTTAAGAGCATGTATTTTTTGTAGTCATGCAAAACTCTGTTGTTCACTAATTTGACACACAGAGCGGTCAAAAGGGTACTTAGATTTATGATAAGTTATAGTCAGCATCAAATCTTGCCATCTTTTTTTCACTAAAGCCATGCAGATTTCTAAGTGACAGGTGATTGGACAAACCCCAACCCTAACCTTAAAGGTGCCACAAGAGATTTCACATATCAGGTGTCCCTTAAAAATGAAAACCCTGATTTTTGTTTCTTTAATGTAAAGTATTCTATCAAAAATCTCTCCACCTAAAGGATTAAGCTGCGAATTCTTTTTGTTACAAAAAATTGGAAATTTTCTCATTTCAAGTTGGAGCAAATACGAAATTCAACCTAAGTTTTATTTTGAAATATAAGCAAATCAAAATCAAATTTTGTTTTCACTTTATAGATATTCCTGTAGTCAAATCTAAATGAAATCACTACATATGGCATAATAATTATATGAATGTCTTTAAAACTCATTACCCATTTAAATCCAAAGCCAGTTGCGAAGGATATAATGTAATTATGCTAAAAGCGAATACGCAAATACGAAACAAATGAAAACGACCGGCCATGCATATCAAAACGAATGCAAAATAATTATAATTAATAGGGAATTTACTTAGAAGAAGAAACAAGAATAGTCTTTTAAAAAGACAACCATCGCTTTGCGAGGATGTTAGTATTTAATATGTTAGTGTAAAGGTTCGTTCATACTACGCTGCACTGCGCAGTGCAGTGCCGATATATCGATCACTTGCTGCAGCAACTCAACGCAACCCGCTGCAGCTGCAGTTAAATTTAACTCGGTTGCAGTACCGCAATGCAGTATACTGGACAGAGACCGAATTCGAGCACTGCAACTTCCCGCAACGCACGTTGCAGTGTAGTATGAACGAACCTTTAGTACTTGAGATCAAAGGAAACCCCTCTCGTATTAGAGAGATAATATAACCACAGTATATATGTTAGGCATCAACCATACTCATACATCAATCTTTAATTCTGAAATACAGCCAAAGACCCCTATTTTCACTGAGTTTGGAAATGCTAGACTTACACCCATCCATACGTGAGTGCCCCTCGGGCACTTTTATACTGTACTTTGGCTAATTTGCCCCAAGTTCCAAGAAATAAGGCTGTCCATCATTCATTCACAAAATATCTTGTGAAAGTGTTAGTATTTCATTTTTGTATAATTTATACAGTCTGAGCTGGGTTATTTCTTGGTAAATGAGAAGTGAACAAATGTTTCAGCCAGCTACAGTTGTCACACGGATTTCCATAGCCTACAAATTCCTTGTTATGACTGTTAAGCAATGTGAAACATTGTGGGTAGTTTATCAATCACACCAAGATTACAAACTTCAAACTTACAGGAAACAGGTTTTAAATCAACTCTTGTGTTATCTGGGCATTGTACACATAATGGTACTCTCAAGACCATGGGTCAGATCATCCATTACGTGTAAATGAACTGAGAAGTTATCCACTGTGATGGGTGGGCTGTCATCCAATCAAAAGTTTTGTTTCTAGCTGCTTAGGAAATGTAAGTGAATTTCCTAGTAGGCATATACCATGTCCTTAATTCTGAAAAAAAAAAACCTCTGGAACCAGAGTGGCAGAGAGGACTGCTACATGAGACAACCACCCAACTCTGTGCATGACTGTGATATTCTGCCAATCATTTCTTTGGCTGCACATATGATAACTTGCGATGTTGTGGCTTCTAGGATCCCTCCGACTTATACCATCTTCGATGGAAAAATTAACTTCAAAAGCAAGTCACAAATATGAGGACTCACAACTTAACTCGCATGTAACAACTCGCATATTCAACTCACAAAACAGCCAGAAACTCGTAGTTACAAACTCGCAACTCGCGAAGGCCGGTATACTCCGATGTATACTCCATTATCACTTCAACGCGCAATTCTGCAATCATACATCTCAATAACGCGCAATATTATAATCATGTATACTCCGAACGATAAATGGCTCATCGCGAGGAAGTCGTTGCTGTATAATTTTATTCACAACTTATGTTGCCAAGTGACAATAATTTTGATAACAATTAGAGAATGATCTACATACTGTTAGCTACTGTTCTGCAGATATTGACGATATAAGCTGATAAGCGACTAGAACGAACGGTCAAAGTTATATTAAAATTTGTTATCCATGCCTTTTGACCGAGTAATATAGAAATGTTTTTGGCTGATGTATTTTGAATTCTTGGCAAATAAAGTACATGTTCTGGATTTTTTGTATTGTTAACCATTTATTGCGCACATCTTCAACAACGGGTTTTTGCATGAAAATATATCTCTAATAATTGTTAAATGCTAAACAGAAAATATCACATTTGGCAGTAGGACATGCAGTATAATTATGCTATGCTGCGATATGGGTGCATGTGCGTGTGTGTGTATGCGCGTGTGTTTGTTTGTATGTGTGTGGTGTGTCGGTCGATCCATTCAGTGGTAAGCGGGAAGCTTCGATGGACCTTGAACAGCTTTGAAAAAATGTTTTATGTCCAACGTTTCAATCTATAGACGCAGAAAAATAACACAGTCGAAGTAGTGACCTTTGACCCTAAACGACCTTTGTCACAAAAATATTTTCAGCATGCTTAGAATGTCGTAAGGATCATTTCAGTCAAATTTTAGCTCAATCGGAGCATTTAAAAAAATGACCTTTGACCCCTAAATGACCTTTGATCTCTAAAATATTTTAACATATTTAAAATGTCGTAAGGATCATTCCAGTGAAATTTCAGCTCAATCGGAGCATTATGAAAATTTGACCTTTGACCTCTTAATGACCTTTGACCCCAAAAATATTTTCAGCATGCTTAGAATGTCGTAAGGATCATTTTCAGTAAAATTTCAGCTCAATCGGAGCATTTTGAAAATTTGACCTTAGTGACCCCAAATGACCTTTGATCAAAACATAATAAGTAAACTTTTTGAGGGGAGGTCAAACTACACCACATACATGAGTCACATGATCATACTATGTAATCTGTAGAAGTAGTGATTTGAAATGTAACGTCATTTGTTGTATTTTGACCTATGACCCCTAAATCATGCGTGATATGACAAAGTCATAATTGACTTTTTTGTAGTGTTGATCAAGTCCTACAAGATGACAGTATTAGTTTTGAGATTTGAGCTAATTCTAGATTTTTTGCATGGTTAATGTTGTTGATCCCTGTGACCCTATCATGACCTTTGACACCAATCTGGTCATGTTAAAAGTTTGTGTGTATGTACTTGTCCTTGTCACCAGTTTTGGTCAATATGGAATGTTGCATGTCTGAGATATTAGCATGTTGACAGAAAGAAGAAAGAAGAAACGAGCAAATTGAAGTTTGACCGGAAGTTGACAGAAAGAAAGAAACCTTACAGAAACAAAGCACAGTCGAGTCCGACTGTTGCAGAAAAAGGTACTAGAGGAAAAACAATGGTAGTTTCCCGACTGCGTAAATATCAGATATTGTCTTAAATCCTACTTTGGTGCATTGTACATGAACTGGTTTAAGGTAACAATATACCTTGAAGTGGTTGAAAAGGCTGAAAGTTCTATTGACATAAACAAGCAATATTTGCTCTGTCATTCGCTTTTTACCCCGTCCAAATAGCATGTCCGGTTCATGCTATGTCCGGTATAGCATATCCGGTTCATGTCCGGTTCAAAAGTTATGGCTGATTTAACTTAGGTTATCAACGCAACTACTATTATTATTCTAAGCTCTACACCTCCAACAACATCAAGATAAACAACGTCAATATCTATGTAAGCAATACAGACGCACGTCGACTAAATTAATGAGATGTTTTTATGTGAGGGTCTATTGACCATGGGATGAGTGAACCAAAGTAGTTCAAACAAATTTAAAGATTAGTCTCCTGGCTGTGATTGGCTAACGCCAGCATGCTAATAAAACATGTTGGGATGTTGTCAAGACCCTGTTATTGATCACTTATGAAGTTTTTTTGACGTGAAATGTCCCTTCTCCAAGACGAGTCATTATTAAATTACTTCATAAGAAAGGTGAGAAAAATACTCTGGACAACTATAGACCCATCACTTTGGTTAAATTTATTTAAAGATGTACAGCTGTCCTTTCAATGAGGTTCAAGAGTCATCAAGAATATTATTTGTGGCCGAAGATCATGCGGGTACATTATAGGGTCGCTTATTGGTAAAAACATTATACCATTGAAGATGTATTTAACTTTTTTATATGAACTGAAATGATGCTGCCATTCTCTTTATAGATTTCCATAAGGCTTTCGATTCCATGTGAGTTTGACTTCTCATGAAATGGCTTGAAAAAGTTGGATTTGAGAAACTTTTATAAAGTGGTGAAAACCATTTATATCTATCAATAGTTGTATAGCAATGAATGGATGGTTATCTAGGTCTTTTGATATTATCGAGGTCTAAAGACAAGGCGGTCCTTATCTGCACTTGTTCATTATTGCGGAGAATTCATGTCTTTGAATATAAAAACACTAAAAAAAAAACAAATATTAGAGGCTATACTGTCATAATAATGCAATTAGAGATCAAAATCAAAATTGCGCAAATGGCTTATGATACCACCATTTTTCGTTGATAATATGTCATCTGTTCATCAATGTGCTGAAACTAAATTGACAGATTAAGCGCTGTTCTCTGGAACACAATGAATAAACAAAAACAGCAAGGTGTCTATCTAGGCAATGATACATTACGTATTAACCATAATATTGCAATCAAGTGGAAATACCGTTAAGCCTTGTGGAATTATATTTCGCCGGTAACAATTGTCAATTTAACATTTGAATTGGGTCCGAATTAACCAAACTACAAAACGTTTTTAAAACGCGTTGAAAACAAGAAAAATTACGGTACTTGGAAGCATTGGCAAATAATAAAAACTCTTGGTATTTCACAAATTTTACTCAAATGCAGACATGTTATTAAAATACCCGAATACGTTATTAAAAAAGGTAAATAAACTGAAGTCACATTTTTTTGTGGGTTCAGAGAGAAACACGTAACAAGGAGTGTCGTTTTCAAAACAATGAAAACAAGGGGGTTTACAAATGATAGACGTCGAATGTCAAATTAATGCTTTAACGAATAAAGTGGATAAATGTAAATGTTAACAATGAATAATGGAATCTGGAACAAATTCATTAAAAAACTTTTTGAACCATATGGTGATTAACCTTTCTGCTTGAGCTCGATTGCAAAAGCACGATATTCATAATTTTCTAGACCAGAGTAAAATTCCAATTTCCCTATTACGATATTATAAAACTGGTACTTATTGAAGGAACACGATTGATATGTTGATCTGAATGAAATTTATCATCCTGGTCTGTGAATAACCGTGATTCGCCCACAATTGAAAAATAACTTTCTACAGCACTGGATTAAAGCAGGAATTGTAAGTCTAAAACATGTTAAACAGATAATAGATTAATTTTCTTTCTTTGTCTGAACTTTCGATAAAAATTGTTTGTCCAACAAACATGTTGACCTACATAAGTTACACGTCGCTATTCCCGATGATAAACCGTCATATTCAAATAAGACTTATGTACTACTGACAAAAGTCACGTACTAATGTTTAATGTAATCGAAATGAAAACACGTCGTAAGCCTTTCTAATAGATGTTTTTATAACTTTTAAATGTGGACAACAACGAATGCCACGTGTATACAATAGTGGGAAAAACATGGTTTAACCACAGATCATTGGTTTCAGCACATTTACTTTTAAGTTACAGAAAACGAATAAAAACTAATAAAATGGGACATTTCAATTTAATATCTTGTATAACCAATTTTGTAGTAAAAAGAAATTTACATAAATGGAATTTAGCAATATCAAAGCTGCAACTTCTGTAATCAAATAGTGATAGGACATTTTTTTGTAAATGTAACTACAATGCATCATTTTGGTCTGATTGAAAATATATAATTCAAGTCACAGACCATAAGCAATTTCCAATATATCTTGACAAAATTGTACTTGGTGGAACATTGACAAAAGAATATGCAGTTATCATATCCCTGATTGAGCTTGCTGCGGTTTCTATTCAAAATCAAAAATCATTTTATAATGATACAACACGAAACACCATCACCATATTATTTATGCATGAATTAAAAAGTTTTATGATATTGTGACAAAATCTTCAAAACAACCAAGAGTAGAAATTTTCAGTACAATGAAATTGCGAGATACAATGATTAATTGGAAATATACTTAACATTCTACTAGTAAACAAACAAAATGTGTGAGAGCTGCTTATCACTAATGTATACTTCTAACAATAGCTGAACTGTGTAAGTTGTGTTTAATGACAAACAAATTGCTTGAAATAAAGGCGTAGCTATACCTCTTTTGAGGTGGAAAGATAAAAATCCACGCAACTACTGATGCAAAAACATGAAAAACATAGGAAATGATTTCTTTTGTTTCTCATTGTTTTTCCACAAAACCCATCGATTTCTAAAATTTAATAATAGCCATCCCGGTGGAAATGTTAACTTCATGGCCGGTGTAGAAGTTTTTATTGTCCGAGTACCATAGTCCGGAGATTCTAAGTTCCTGGTTTTTATAGTCCGGGGGGATGTACAAATCTAGAAAACTACAGTCCCGTCGGACTATAGTTACCAGGATTGAAAGTCCGGCACGTGGGGATGCAAGTCCGAGGTGGACTACATCACTCCTTAGTGAATCCGTGTTCCAAATATGAACGTACACCATTTTCCAGAGATTGGTGTTCGTTTCGAGAAGGACTATCGTTCTTTATAGGCAATGGCGGCGCCACAGAGGGAAGAGGAGAATTTGCCGCCTACAAACAAAAAAAATGTTAAAATTTGGCGCAAATGGAAACATTGTGGCTTTAAAATAAGCCATACTGTTTTTACTGTTTTATCATAAACAGTAACTAACTACCGCGGCGTATTTGTAGGTATTGTTCTAACTATAATGTCATTTCCACCGACTCTTTGACACCCCCCCCCCCCCCCCTCCTCCCCATATGCTTGCCTGGTGCCGTCGTATGTATTGTCAAAACTGTCGGGAACGCTTTTTACATGACCTACTGTCAAATCGTCCTTCTCCACTACATGTTGAAACCTTCACCACTGAAAACACAAGCTAGTCATGCAACTAGTCAGAGAGGCTATTCATGCCGACTGACTAACTGACGTATCAACTCCACCTGTCAAGCTAGTAAAGACGGCATTGCTAGATTATACGTTGTTATAACTAGTTAGGCATGTATGACTAAAACGTGTAGGAGGGGGGCTTGACTGAGTGGGGGGGAAGCTTTTATATGGATGACTAACTTGTTCCATTATTGGCCTATACCAGCATTTATCGGGGCCAACTATCCAATCAAATCAGTATCTTCAGTTTGGTTTTCAATGTTGTTTTAAAGAGTTTTATTATTATTATTCCTAATCTTATTATTATTATTATATAAGATTATTATTATTATTATAATATTTTATTATTATTATTAGTAGTAGTAGTCGTAGTGTTAGTGTGTTAGTATTATTTCATTATAACAGATTATTATATTATAAGATTCATGCATTATATAAGTACCTGGATTGGTAATGATGAACACCGGGTGAGTTACGCACTAAAGGAATAAAATGTTCTAAGTCATCACTTCATATGTATCAGACCAATCTCCACCTCTTCCAAATTGTTAGTCATAACAGCATTGACTAGTTTCACCAGCTAGTCAAATGCCATGGCTCGCATTGAATTGCATGACTAACGTTATGTTAGTAAAAATGGGCCACCATCTGGATTAACTTAAAGTTAGTCATAAACCAGTCATGCAACTAGCCTACGTTAGTCATGCAGTATGACTAACCTCAAAGCTAGTCAGCTGCGTAGTCAAGCGGGCCATGACTAATGTTGTTGTTGTCATGCAAGTTAGTACTGCATGCAGGACTGGTAATGCTAGTAATATATGTAGTATGCCTGTTTGACTAGCTTTAGAAGTCAGAAAACGGGCACCATCTGACAACTTAAAGTTAGTCATGATGACAATTAGGTTTTCAGGCAATACTTGACCGGTGGGGGGGGGTCGGCGGTGGGACTGAATATTTTTAAATTGTAATCCAACCACAAAGGTGACAGCATTTTCAAACTCCAAAAACTAACCAATATAGGCCTATTAAAAGAACACAAATAAACAAGTGTTCGCGAGAGGTTGTCCAGGAGAGTAATCGGCAAACATGGAACAATAATGTTGAATCTTGAAACTTTGTACATGACATTCCAGACACGTCGACAGTTACAGGGTGGAGAAATTTGGGATACAATTCTTAAATTGCACTTCATCGGTTGTAGTACCTACCAAGAACGTTTTCGAAGGTTTATTGGACCAAACAAGCACGAAAGAAAACCGAAAACCTTGTTTTGAAATTGCCTGCTATCCTAATCGTTCCTTTAGGAAAAATGCTATGAATTTTTGTCGTTACTAAATCTTAGTTATTTGATAAAGACGGCGTATCGCTTATTCACTCAGGTTTGTGATCTTATAAATTGGTAAGCATTCCAAAATATGCAAAAAAAAAACTGGGTTCGAAAATTGAGGCGCTCTCTCTGAAATGTATATTTAAAGTTTGACGGGGAGGACACAATTCTGGTTTTCTCGAATTCGTTCAAAATCGGACTCGCTGAATTCAATTCGTAATGTTCAGTGTTTCATAACATAATATAAGTGCAAAAAAAAAAAATGCATATGGGTTTAGTGTTCCGTAATCACTAAATATTCATAAAATGAAGTCTGCATGTTTAATCCATAATTATTAAAAAACTTTATACATTACAATGCTCTTGTAAAGCTAGAAGTAAATTAACCCTGTTACCTGAGCCATTTTTTGTAACAAAACTCCCAGAGGGGTGGCTCCCCCCCCCGTGATTTTCATTAATGAACATTCGATCCTGTAAATTTGTACAACAAGGTTAGCTTTTGAAATTGTTCTTTCCATTGATTCAAAATTAGTACCAACATGTCCCTTATGACGTCACTCTGGCGTCATATGTTTAGGAAAGTACGAAAAATATGAACTATAGGATAGAAATGTTATATCGCCAAATTTTAGCGATCAGAAATATTAGTATTAGCACTAAATGCTCTAACTATATAAAACTGGCATTTGCCCATCCAAGTAGAGCCAAAGACCGCATAAAAATAGGATATTCCTAACATTTCTGGCGAAAAATTGAATATTCCCTTATGTGTGTCCAATGGAAATTGACAAATTTGCTAACGTGCGAACTTTATGACGTCATTGTGCACGTAATGCTAGGCATGTTGGTACGTCATTTTGGATCAATGGAAAGAAGAGGATCATAGTTATCCGTTGGTAACAAAATCACGTGTCTGTGTACTTCTCTCCCGGGGGTTCCCCTATCCTCAATTTGATCACCCTGTATCTTACCATACCCGGGGGTTTTGTTTTTGATGAAAAGAAGCGGAAAAATGTCAATTGACAATTACATTAGATAATTGCACCAAAGAAGGCGGTTTTAGCAACCTGAAGGGGGTGCCCCCCCCTTCGGTAGACGAGGGTTGACAGGTGTTCGGCTTAAGTATATTATTAAGGATGATATTTTGAGTATGTTGAAGGAAAAATGGTAATCAGGTGAGTGAAGCCTATAACATGTCTAAAAATCTTGTAATAATTTCAATACAAATATTCGAATTCAGTAAAAACTTCGTCAAATATCCACAAAAAGTAGTAATACTATTAATCACAACTGTCATAAAAAATCATGATTCTATTAGCGAGGAAAAAATCAGGAGGGGTTTCTAGCGATCACATTCCCCAGTGGGGGCGGGGGTGGCGAAGGAGGCGGACACCCCCTCCACATTCCAAAAAAAGGCCCACAACATAAAGCTAAAAAGGCCATAAAAATACCTAAAATGATTGTTGTCGAAAAAAGGGTAACCATTTTGGTAAAAAGGTCAAAATTTTGTCCAAGATAACCCCCCTTTTTTTGAGTTGGATGCCGAATTTTGGAGACAATCCTATTTTGACAAAAATTTCCATCCCTCCTCAGAACATCCTGATCACGGGCCGGCATTCTCTTGGTAGACTCGGGAATATGTTAAATAATAACGGTTTTATATTATATTCCTTGGGTCCCCATTTACCCATTACATACAGTATTTATCATGTGTTCAGCACAAGGGATAATGTTTCTTTACATTAATGCAGTGAATTTCAAAAAATGTGTACCATGGTACTGGACCCATGGTATCCTGATATTAATGTACAGTGGACAACTGACTGGGTATCTGGTCCTGGACAATGGTATCTTGCTATTAAGTCCGTGGGACAATATCACTGTGTATCATGGTCCCATGGATCACGATGATGGACATTAAAGTCCAGTGGACATACACCACTGGGTACCATAGTCCCCTGGACCATGGTATTTGAATTAAGTCCAATGGACAACTGACATGGTATCATGTCCTTGGACCATGGTATTTATATTAATGTCCAGGACAACTAACACTGTGTATCATGGTCCCATGCGACCATGATAAATATATTAATGTTGGTGGACAACTAACACTGGCATCTGTCCCTTGGACCATGGCATCTGACCTGATTACATTGGGACAAATAACACGGGTATAATGGTTCCCTGGACCATTTGTTATCTGGTATTAATGTCCAGTGGAAAACTACACTGAATACTATGGTCCCTTGGACCATGGTAATGGATATTATTGTCCTGTGGATAACTAACACTAGGAGTTGTATCCATGGGACAGTGCTTCCCTGAGTTTATAGTCTGTGATATTGTGATATTATTGTGATATATTAAAGCATCAACACATGGCTGTACTCGTACAAGCTTCCATCGTTGCACGATTAAAGGGATTTATTGCTTAAAACCACCGTTTTCTCTTAATTTTGTACTTTTTTCAAATAAAAAACATTAAGCAACTAAAATACAATAAGAGAGAAAAAAATATACTAACATCGCAAGCAGAAGCGATTCGAACTGGTTCATGGTTTCGAACCACTTTCATTAGAATTTGAGAGTCCTACTAGACCTTGCCGTTACGCCACGGAAGGGGTTGACAACCACCGCTCAGTTTTATTCTATTTGTAACCCTTTTAATAGCTGTATTAATGATTAGAAGACCGTAACACATAGGACTATTATATCGCGGACACTGATAATTGTATGCTGTAAACGGCACTATAGTCTGGTGGGGGATATGTCACGGTTCACATTACACAATAGGCTACAAAATCATGATGCATAAGAGTACGGGCTACCATTCCTAGGTGCAGTGTCCAGTGGACCCTGTGTACAAGGAGTAATAATAGCCGGAGGGCACTTTCTCCTCATAGTCCGGCGGGCTATTGGTCCTAGGGACAGGGGTCCGAAGGACCCTGTCCCTAGGAACATAACCCGCCGGACTATAATATCCCAGGACTATATGCGTTTTCACACGGTTCAAAAGTATGGTAATGAACTTAGGTTATCAACGAAACTACTGATTTGCAAAACATGAAAAACATTGGAAATGATTTCTTTTGTTTCTCATGTTTTCACCATCGATTTCTAAATTTAATTAATAGCCCGGTTGGAATGTTAACTTCATGGGCAGGTTCAAAAGTTATGGCTGATTTAACTTCGGTTATCAACGCAACTATGGATGCAAAACAATGAAAACATAGGAAATGGATTCTTGTTTCTCATTGTTTTTCACCCATCGATTCCTAAAATTTTAATAATAGCCCGGTGGAAATGAATAACTTTCAGACCGGTCAAAAAGTTATGGCTGATTAACTTAGGTATCAACGAAACTACTGATGCAAAAACAATGAAAAACATAGGAAATGAAATGACAAAATCGGATGCAAAATGTAGATTTCAAAAATATTTTTCTAAATTTTTAATAATTAGCGGTTGGAAATGTTATAACTTCATGGAGCATGTATGTATTTAAGCAAAATCGATTGTGCAAATAATTTATAAAATAATCAAGCTATGATTAATGCATACCTACCGTCAGGTACGATCAAATTGGCATTATATGCAAAGGAGGGGTTTCTATTTAAAGCCGTTTTTCTGAAACTTGCATTTTAAGATCAGTACGGCCACTGACCTCTATACCTGATAGGCGGGCTCGCCGCGTAATTGAATAGTCGTGACGATGATACAACCGGAACTTCTCCAGCGGCATTTTAAGGAGGGCAAAACATGAGAGGTCACCGTACTGAGGCAATGCCAAGTCAATACAGTTTGTAGTACCGCTGTGAAAATTGCTTGTATTAGGCCCTTTCACGGAGCTAAAATATGTTGAATGGGCTTCTATTTTGCCTCAGGATATCAAGCATGAAATAATACAATACTCCGCCTGGACGATAACCCCCGACAGCCGCGCGCAAGTGAACTGTAGCTGCTCAAAACTAACACGGGGATCAGTCTGCTCATTCAGTCCCCGGTAAGGGTATTTGCATGGCTGATTTGTTTTCAGTTGTAGACTATGACCATCTTTTTCACAGTCATGCGGGGACAAGTGAATATAATTATTAAAGAACATATAAGATTGTTGCATCTTTAAAAGGAATTTTATTATGGGAATAACAGCAAAATTTTAAAAAATAAAGATTGATGACGTCCATGCATTGATTGGTTTCTGATTTTGCTTCAGGGGACCATTCAGGTAAAAAGACGTACGTATCCCTACATTGGAAAAGGCAACCGATTATCGTCATCGTTACGTCGGTTTGGAATCAGTAGGAAAAGGTAAATTTGTACTGTTTAGACATAAAACACGGTGTCTTTTGGAAAATAATAATAGCACTTTGGCAGAGGGGGTCAGGTAAGACCTGATTTAACATAGTCGGATTTATATATATCGGTCGCCCCGAGAGCAAACTGATATCCTGATAAACCTAAAGTGGAACTGGTACGAACGTGACCACCAAACTATTCATCTCGTTACAGTTTATAACTACAATACGCAAAGCAGCAAGCATTCGGAGAGCTCTGTCGTCACAGCGTAATCGATTCAGGAGTGAGACTATACATGTGGGTCTGTACAGGGAGGGTAGGACCGATCTGCTCGATTGGGCATGGGGATTTCCAAACGGTAATTTGTGCAACTGCTACAGCATTACTATGGCAGTCTCGGTTCCAGTGACATAAAAAATAATCTCTTAACCTTTGTTCAAAAGATCTTAGTAAATCAGGATAAATAAGAAAAAAATATGAAGTTACATCAATCATGTTCTGTTAAATGACCTGTGCATAACTCAAACTCCAGAAACTTCCCCTGCAAAAGTCATCTCTATCAAACATCATCCCTTGAACATAAGCGCCATGGCTACAGAGCATAGCTCTGTACAAACAACAAAACAACAAGAACAAACTATTGATATAATATTATAATTTTATAAACCCCAAAACCATGGCAGTCCTGGTTCACCTGAACATTTCGGTTAGTTCTGCAGGTGATGTTTTGTATCTATGCACGCTGGTGTTGTCCCTCGGGAGGACAGGTCTGGTCAAGTTAGAGGCTGATTTAGAGATTTTTGAATATATTTTTTGTTTATTTATTAAACCTAGTCAACGAACTAAATGCTAAAGATAGTCACTACATGCCCAATTCCAAAGTTTACGATGATTCGGATTTTTCGTTCCGGCAAGAAACCATTTTGGTTGTAGTATACATCGATATAGGCTACTGTGTATAACAAAATTCCCGGATCCGGAAATTATAACAAAGTTATGATTCTATTAAGACTTCGATTTGAGCTAGCTATTTCACACAGTGATTAGTATATGGGACAAGCATTATGTATATGTAAAAAAAACACATAATTTGTCTACAAAATTGAGGGGAGCAATCCTCGGAAAATTCGAGTCAGCCTTTAAAGAGAGCTTGAGGGGAGAGGAGAAAGAAGCGCCCCCCCATTTTCTCGAACCCGGTTTTTTTGTGCATATTTTGAATGGTTACCAATGTATTAGATACACCTGAAGTGAATAAGCCGAATACGCCGCGTCTTTATTAAAAGATGATGATTTAGTAGTTTCTGTCGTGCACGACAGAATTCAAAGTGCAGGTTTTCTATGGGGAACGACTACGATAGCAGGCAAGTTCAAAAACGGTTGCGGTTTTCTTGTGTACCTGTTGGTTCCAATAAACCTCGAAACGTTCTTGGTAGATGGTCTTACAACCGATCCAGTGAAATTTGAGAGAAATTAGTATTTCGCATTTGTCTTACGATACTTGCTACAAACACTAAATTTGGAGAGGAATGTTCTCCTGATAAGGTAAGACCCAACGACCCCTCAGTTTGAAATATTTTCACTTTTGTAAAATAATTAAAAAACCGGAATTTTTTAATTTTAAAAATTTTTTATAATCTAAAAAATCGCGATTTTTCAGCAATTAAAGCAATTATACCCTTTCGACGACAAAAATCTGAAAAAAGGTCTTTGTCAGGTCTTTCAGGGATATTTAAGTATCAGAAATAAACTAGAAAACAAAAGAATGAAGAATTCTAGGTATTGAATGAAAAAAGTGTTAACTTGAAGTACCTAAAAATTCCCATTTTGGCGGCCATTATGCAGATTAGGTACCCCGACCGATAAAAACAATCATTTTCAATGGTAGTTGTCACCACACTCTTATCTAGATTAATAAATTTGACATAAAAATTGTCAAATTGACACAGAAAATTAGTCCGCCGGGAACCACAATATTGTCAAAACGACACGTAAAAATGTGTCAAATGAAATGAAACAGAAAAAGTGTTAGAGATCACTCAAACCCGAGTCAAAATGAACATTTTTTGTCAAACAAAAATCGGAATAGACAACAATCAGTGTCAAACTGCATGATTTCCGTGTCAATCACTTGATATCGATTTACAGCTCCTATTAATGAAATGTTGCATCGGTATATCTTAAACCCTATAAAAACTTGTATTACACTCTATGGTGTCAGACCTGCTAAAATGATTGTGTTGAACAAATATTGGTCGTGGTATCACACTGTAAAGCCATTTATACGTTGAATTCACATGCATAGACCATTCCAAATAATGTAATGTTGTACTCTTTTTCTTTCAGAAAATTGATTACAAATTGATCTATATATATATATATATATATATATATAGACTGGAACGAGTACCTCTCGTACCTCTCGTACTTACATATGACAGTAGGCTCAGTAATAGGGCATATCTCGCCCGTAAACACATGAGGATGACAAACTAAAAATGATATTTCCGAAGCGCACATAATAACTTTAAAGAGCTCCTCGTCTCTGCCAGACTTCCAACTTCTTTTCACGATAAAAATCACGTGGACGGACACGGGTTCATTACCTCTCCATCGCAGAATGTTCTTTAAGAAATTTTTGTTTGTTGGTTGTCTTTCTTCTTTAAACTGGGTGACTTCTTCAGTGGACGATACAACTGAGATACCGTTCTTCCATAAGGCCCAGGGTACATCTTAAAAGTTTATACATACAAATATAATAACAAATAATTACAAATTAAACATAAATTGAACTGTGTACAAAGATTAAAAATACTTAAGTTTACCACCAAAGTGAGAACCAAAACCAAGTAATATTACTCACAAGAATCATTCGTAAATGTTTAAAAAGTGAAGAAGTCACTCGCACTATAATTACAACAGAGTAAAAAGATACTGAAAACTGTAACCAAATATAAATGTAGACTATAAAAGGCAAGAGTAATGTTGAGTAGACTGGCAATAATAATAATCAGTTTTTTTTTAATTTGCAAAAATTTACAACATTATAAAAATAACACTTTAAAACACTGGCACTGGCAAAAGAAGAACACACTATAAGTTGGCAAGAATATATATAACAAAATTTATAATACAAGATAAAATTCTGGGGGAACCGGCCCAAGAATAACTTAGAACAATTAAGACTATTATCATGATTATAATGGGTACAAATGCAAGTACATTTCAGGCAATCTAATAATATCGTTTATCATCATTTATCATGTGCCGCCCTAAGAAAATAGAAAAACGTACAAAATATTAAACATCTCATTTAAAAAGAAGTAATGCATATGTTAATTTTTATGATTTTTAAAAATGGAAACACTGTCTGAAGCGACATTTATGTTTGCACTGATAGAATTCCAAGCTTTGGCCCCCCAAACTTAAGAATGAAAACGCTACCTGATTTCAGTTCTGGGTTGAATGTAAGGGCAATATTACCCTGGGTGCTACCACGAGTCATATGACGATGCCATTATTGAATTACTGTAAAATTCATAACTACATGCAACAAACTTACCATTTCTGTTAATAAACAAAATTTTCCCATCACTTGATTTCTTATTCATTGGCAAAACATGGAATGGACGACTCCTATCCCATCAGTTATTAACGCCTCTAAACAATATGTTAGTAAAACGACCACTAAACTTATACGATATTTGCCAACCACAAAACAGACGTCAAGTACTATAATACCGCTAAGGGTAAGGAATTGCCAAGGGAAAGGCATTTTAACATGCCTGACCAAAGCTTCGATGACATCTTGATCATGGGCATCGAACTCAGTAAAAAGAAGGAAGAATAATGTATGTTATCAGAAGACGAGAATCCTTCTGGATCAATCAATTGGAAACTCTTTCTCCCCATGGCATTAATAAGAATAATGGATCTGATTATCAACGACCATATTATTTACTTACTGCAATTTTTAATACATTGGAAATTTAAAATTGATGATTAAGAACCAATTTTACACTTATTTTGATATATTGTTGGTTTAAATTCAACCTTGTCTTATAATGATAAAGATCATTTTCATCGTTTTTATTAAAACTGAGTACTCAACTATGAACTCAAGCCCACTTTCTTATACTCACAGTTTCAATACTCAGTATACTCATTCAATCAATTCACTCTGTACACTCGTCTGCTCTCAATAATCACCATACAAACACGCATACTATTCATTGATCATGAATGCCCTTCTTGCCAAAGACTCAACCGGTGTCACGAGCGAGCCAGTCCTAGCCTTTTAGAGTCCGTCGGACTCTACGTTTTGTGTTTCATAGTCCTAGGAACATATATTTTGAAATTATGAGTCCCATAGACACTAAGTTTTGATTTTCAGTGTCCTAGGGATTATCGGTAATAACACGCAATGTCCTATGGACTATAGGTAATAAAAGGAAGAGTCCTAGGACATTTGAAATAGTGGGACTCTGAAGTTTATTACATTACACAAGTCCCGGTGTCCCTAGATTTGGAGGGTCCGGAGACTGTGTGTACTAATTGCGGGAGTCCCATACAGCTGAATTCACAGTCCTAGGACCATATGTTTTAAAATTAGAGGTCCTATAGACAACAAGTTTTGATTTTCAGTGTCCTGGGGACTATCGTTAATAACACGCAGTGTCCTATGGACTACATGTAATAAAAAGAAGAGTCCTAGGACATCTGTAATGGTGGGACTCTGAAGTTTATTACATTACACAAGTCCCAGTGTCCTTAGATTTGCAGGGTCCGGAGACTGTGTGTTCTAATTGTGGGTGTCGAATGCAGCTGGTTTCAAATGCAAGCATCCCAGAACAATTGCGTGTTTGCTTAAAATGGCACACCATTAAATCCCTAAACTGTAAAATATGGAGTAAAAAAGGGGTTCGCTCTGTAAAAGGAGAAAATCTTACTCGAAATGGAGTAAAATTTATTCCATTTTTAGTTTTGTGATGCTATCGTAACATTCATAATGACATTC